>JAQFVV010001331.1:0-80963 GCA_028023455.1 Epiperipatus broadwayi | reverse complement strand
TCTATGTCTGAAATTATAGATATTCCTAAGCCACTATCTATTACTATTTCCTCCATTTTTATTCCATACTTCCAATTCCATCATAAATTGTTGCTGCCTCTCCATACCCATATTTTTAACAGTAAAATTATTATTGGGCTTACTTCGGCTAGTTTTTGGTCACTGTATGTTTCTCTTGGTTTAACTTAATTACTGGGTTTTCTATATATGCATGCAATGTATTTCCCTTAAACCCACATTTAAAGCATTTCTATTCTCTCTACCTTACACTCTTTTGCTTTATTATTATTTTTCCACAGCAGTAATATGCTATTTTTATTCCCTTTTCATGTTTGAGTTTTTGCAGATTACTACATTTTCTCTCAGTTTTATAAATCTGCACATTTTAGACTTTCTTCGGTTTTATTTTTAAAAGCTTGAGCTTGCTCACTTATTAGCTCATAAACTATGCCTTTTTGAAAATAACACTCTGGCATTTTAAGTTAGCAACAGTTAATAGTTATTCTTGCAATCTATCATTGTACATACCCCTAGAGTAATCGACCAGGGAGTATCCCTTCTATATAATCCCATACCCACAATCCTTAGCTACCTCTAAGAGACAAATTATATTATTTTATTGATCTTCCATTAAACTGTTTTCTATTTTTCAGTTTTAAAATTAGGCTATGTGATGGAATGGCTGAGGACTAAAATATTGTGTTAATTTCTTAACTAACTCCTCACATTCTTTGTGGTCATAAAACTTATTAACAATTTTTATAACTTTTTTCTAAAAAACACCCAACAGGGCTGCCACTTTTCTTTTATTGTCTTGAATACCCATTCAAGATAAAAAAGTTTTCTATCGTGTTACATATACGGCCCTTATCTCTGCCAGACATTTTCCACATCAAATCTGAATAATACATACATAGCACAATTTTATACATACGCGTTCATTCATCAGGTTTTTTAAAATTACTATATATATATATATTGTAACAGTAACTCTATGTATCCTTGATCATGGAGAGGGTGCCACCAGATCACTACATATCTGTAAAATTTGTTTATCATGATTAAAAGTGGATAGTGATAAATGGTTTGCACCAACTAGACTCAGGGGAGCAAGAAGATATTTTTATATTGTTCAGACAATTGAGAAATAAAAAAGTATTAAGTCAAACATCAGCGAAAAATAAGTTTAAATGTTTATTTTACTTTTATTAAGAGTAATATAAAAAAATTTTAAAGTAGAGCTTTACGCACAATAAATATATGGTTATATAAAGGCATGCCTACTAACAAAAACAAAATTTCAACTGTCGCAACAGACAGACTAATTTTTTAATAGTGAATTATGTAAAAAAAAGAGAGGGAATGGATTTTCTTTCATCTGGCAATTCCTTATTCAAAAGTTCTAAAATGAAAAGCAAGGGAAAGTTTCTTGCACGAATCAACAAAATCCAGTGCAGGTGAGCGATAACTAGCTTATTGACTAATGATGTCATAATGTCCGCAGGACTGCTGCATGGATCAATCACATTTAAGATTCCCACAGTTGATTGCAATGCAATAACACAAAAATGGTAAATCGAATACAACGGAGTATAAATTTGGAATGGGAGAAAACTTCATTCTCCAAATTTAATGAAATAGGAAACTTAGAAAATACTCGACATAAAATGATTTATGAACAGAGAAAATACTAAATAACTGATTTAAGGAAACTGATATTTAAAACTAGGGAATCACTAACTAAACAATTGGTCACAAACTAAGCTGAGTATAATAATTAAAAGTCTCAATAGGAGCAGATAAGTAATTAAAAAACCATTTATGTCTGCCCAAGTATTTATCAAGAAAGTGAAATAATTAAAATTGCAAATAACTTTACAAATCAAATTCTCAGTACACTCTCTGACAAATAACTTTAAAGAAAAAATAAAGAGAGCAAATAAATCTAGCAATCAAAACACTAAAGTTTGGCCTAAATTTTTATAAGAGTATTCATCAGAGAATTGTATATAGTTCTGCAAATATTAAAACATTAAATACTTTAGCAGAAAAAGTTTTCTCACCTACAATTTAAATGGGGATTAATAGTATTCTTCCTGCTGGTGATTTATAAAAACTAATTCTAGCTCCCTAATTGAGAGATGCAAAATAATGCGGTCTTTTTAGGAAATCAACGAAACAGTGCTGGCGAGCATTTCTTGGCCAGGAATAATATGTCAAGACAAAAACATCATTTTGCTGGCTATGATGTACCACTTTTAAGATAATTCATGGTTAATTTCACATACAAGACAAGAAAACTTGAAGAATGTTTACGATTTTACGTAATCCAGAAAAGAAGAAATGAAATCTCCAACTACAGAAAAACTAGAATAACAAACCACTGCTAAACCACCAGTCAAAAGATTTATGGTTTGCAAATAGTGCAAACCCATTAATTAAAATTAATTATTGGACAATAAAGGTGAGCAAACTGAATTTACGAAAGACTGCTAAAAGCATTTAGCACTGGTTAATAAAATAAATGGAGACATATTAAAAATATATAATATAATCTCACAATACCCTCTGATAACTAAAATGGAAAACAAACTTGAAATCCTAAAACTAAGATTCCAATGCATACTATAAATACAAAGATAACACTCAGAATACACATGCAAGATATTTTGAATTAAAAAAAAACCGATATAATAAACATAGGTTACTTTTAAGATTAAGCTGAGAATTTTATAACCCTGGAAAAATAAAAGAAACTTGAGGTATAAATTTAAACTGCAGAGATCTTTCAGTATGGCATATATAGTTCATTCCCTGGGGAACTCCAGTGAAGACTTTAGGTTTCCATTTTGTTGAGAAAGCAGGAGGAAATGTCAGGGATCAGTTCTGATTTGAGCTCTTATGGCATGATTTTGCAGGACAATTTGGCTCCAGGATCCATCTTGAATGGCCTAATATGGCATGGCTAAAATACTATTCTTCATAGGAATTAATTAGAAGTCTGAAAGATAATTTTCAGTGGAAACTTCTAAAGACAAAGTATTATTTTAGACAAGCAGCATAAACAACAATAGCTGGAGAATAATGAGTCAGCAATCCCAGGTCTATTTATAAGAGCTCTTATCTTTCCAAAACATTTTTTTAATTAGTCGTTTTTCAATAGGGCAAGTTTATCTCAGTCATAATCCTAATTAAAGATGCTCCCCCAGGGTTAATCATATTTATAATTAATTCAAAAATATTTAAAAACAAGTTTCAACTTAATTAAAATAAATTAGAAAATAATTATAATCAAAAAAAGAATGCAATTAAAAAGTTTGTTTGCCTTTAATTACTTTGATAAAAAAAAACAACCAAAAAGAAAACTATTTTAAAAATAAAATCTATTAAAAAAAATAGAAATGACCGAATTTTAAATAATTAAGTATGTGAGTCATTACAGTACTCTTTATAAACAAACTTTGGTACTTGTGTATAATTCAACCGATGACATATTACCCTGAAGGCATATCACTCTAATCTTGCGATTTTTAAGATAACGTCTCCAAGTGATCTGCGGACACATGTAATCGCTAAAATGTGTCCGCAGATCACGTGAACACGGTACGTTAAAAATCGCAAGATTAGAGTGATATGCCTTCAGGGTAATACATCATCGGTTGAATTATCCAGGTCACATGCTAAAAATATTCAAAAATGACGCAGGTCAGGCAAATACTAAAAAAAAAAAATGTACATGCATGCATCAAAATATTATTCTCAATTTTAAAATACAGCAGCGCGTAGCGCTGGAATTGGCAGGGGGGCCTCCAGATGTTTTTGTCGGGCCGCAGGCCTGGCGTACACATATATCAGACATTGTATTACTCTCATAGCTGTATGATATAATTCAGAAATTAAAAATAAAATTAAAACATAATTCAATGTAAGTTTGAGAATTGTAGAAATATTAACAAAACCTTTTTGTAAATTTTAAATAAACACCTAAATAAAAAAGACGCAATCTAATGCAAATCTGGTATTAATGGCGCCGCACAAAAACATGCATTTGGTAATTTTAAAAACGTACTGCATATTGCAAAATTGATTTAAAAAATTATTTCAAATTATTTACACATTAAAAACGTAATGTAGAAATATTAACAAAAAGTTTTTGTAAATTTAAAATAAACAAATAAAACACTTTACCCGAATTAATGCGAATTTGGCATTAATGGCATCCTTGTTATCACATGCATTTGGTAATGTATATTCCAAATTTGTTTTAAAAAATTATTGAAAATTATTTACACATTAAACGTAATTCAATGTAAGTTTGAGAATTGTAGAAATATTAACAAAAACTTTTTGTAAATTTTAAATAAACACCTAAATAAAAAAGACACGATCTAATGCAAATCTGGTATTAATGGCGTCCAGAAAACGCCGCACATTTTTCATGCATTTGGTAATTTTTAAAACGTACTGCATATTGCAAAATTGATTTAAAAAATTATTTCAAATTATTTACACATTAAAAACGTAATGTAGAAATATTAACAAAAAGTTTTTGTAAATTTAAAATAAATAAAACACTTTACCCGAATTAATGCGAATCTGGCATTAATGGCGTCCTTGTTATCACATGCATTTGGTAATGTATATTCCAAATTTGTTTTAAAAATTATTGAAAATTATTTACACATTAAACGTAGGTTTCAGAATTGTAGAAATATTAACTAAAAATTTTTGTAAATTTAAAATAAACAGATAAATAAAAAAACACTTTACCGGAGAATAAATTATTTACACATTAAACGTAATTCAATGTAAGTTTCAGAATTGTAGAAATATTAACAAAAACTTTTTGTAAATTTAAAATAAACAGATAAATAAAAAACACTTTACCGGAGAATAAATTATTTACACATTAAACGTAATTCAATGTAAGTTTGATAATTGTAGAAATATTAACAAAAATTTTTTGTAAATTTAAAATAAACAGATAAATAAAACACTTTACCGGAATTAACAGCTCAAAAAAGTAACTGTGATGCCATGGATAGCAAAATCGCAATAGACAGAAAAATCAAAAAATTTCCCAAACCTCTCCATGAATTTTAAATCTCGCGGGTGAAAAAAAAAATTGACTCTCTGATGGATTAATCATGCCAGTCACTTGGTTACCATGACAACGTTGTCATGCAAAAAACGTCGATGTCTACTGGAAGGGAATTCGGTAAGTCAAAAACGTCATCGGTTGAATTATACACAAGTACCCAAACTTTTAAATAGGTTTCTTTTTAAACTTTAAAATTTAATGGAAATAAAAGTTGGTATTATTTTTGGCAATGAAACCATTGAATCGGATGAAGCATCTGGTTCAATACTAATATACTAGGTTAAATTGTTTTGTTAATACAATATTAACAATTTATGGTATAATTTTTATCTGCGGTAAGAGCAAAATTATTTCCCATTATATATCCTTGTTTTTTATACAATATTGTGGTTTTACAATGAGTTTTGTGGAATCAGTTATGCTTGCTAATTGTTATTGTTTTCCCCTTTGCTTTTTGGTTGTCTTTGTTGATCCCAACATAATACTTCACTCAATTATTTACAGAATTTTGTATTAAGAAACTTACATCTGAAACCGTATATAAAAATTAATATAACATATTTAATTACATTCAAAGATCAGCCTTTCAAGCTAATTGTGCATGCGACTTTTGAGAGTGTTAAATAATAAATGAATACTTCCCTCCACAATACAAGATATAAGTATTTATGCAGGAATAAAAGGAATCCTCTTATTCCTACGACTCAAATTCTTTTATATGAGAAAATCTGAAGGACTGTTGAGCAAAGCGTGAGAGTAGAATTCTCACTTTAAATTACTATATACAATGTTTAAAATGAATGACGTTGGTGAAATTGTCTAGAATTTACTAAACATCACTCTAACATCGTATATAGTAATTTAAAGTGAGAATTCTACTCTCATGCTTTGCTCAACAGTACTTCAGATTTGCTCATATAAAAGAATTTGAGTCATAGGAATAAGAGGATTCCTTTTATTCCTGCATAAATACTATATCTTGTATTGTGGAGGGAAGTATTCATTTATTATTTAACACTCTCAAAAGACGCATGCACAATTAGCTTGAAAGGCTGATCTTTGAATGTAATACAATTGTACACATAGCGTTATATAAAAAATAAATCCTTATTTACTTATAACATATTTAAGTAAAAATCTTTCTTTTTACCCATATAATTAAATTTCCTTTTGATATTAAGTTATTTCTAGAAACAGCTTTCCACCCAACATTAATTCTATTATTAAGTTTATCTGGTAATAATTCCAACAATATTTATTAATGCATTTTTCTTATGTGAAAAATCATTAAACATTATTTTAGTCCTTTCATTATTTAACTTTAATCATATTTTTTAAAAAAAATATCTAATATTACTATAATGTTTTCTAATGCTCTGAAAAATAATCTATAACAAAAACATCAGTTTATATGCAATAGCTAGATAATTTGAATAATCTCCATTTTTTTTACTTTAATTGCTTTTTATTTTAACTCGCAAAATACTTTAAATTAAAACTATTGTAAACAATATGGTGTGATCAGAAAATTATTTGCGTATTGAATTTGAATATAGATAGATATATTGACAATATGCTAAGTTAGAATTATAAAGTTTCAAAATATTAATTACAATACTGATTCATTTGATATTTTATTTATTTAAAATGATATAAATTTTCTAACTTATTTTCACCAAAGTATTTTTAAAGTTTGGAATTAGCGTATCTCAATGCGTTTTTGCAAGGTTATTTTCCATATTACATTTCCTCGAAATATTGCTTACCGAAATTTTCAATGTTAAATTGATATTATCATTTGTCAAATGGTTTTATTTTTGATTTTGGAGTTAACATTTATTAAATGATCCTGAGTATTTCTTTGCTTAATCTATTAAGACCATTACAGTTAGTTACAAATTATCTGTTAATAAAAATATAGACAAAATCTATAGAGCCTTTAATTAAATATTTTTATGATCGTTTTTGTATTGAAGGTTTTTTAAAAAAATAATTAAAAAATATATAGTAAGATAAAATATCTCTGTCAGGAACCCCCCCCCCCACAACCCCCGACCATGGTTTCGTGCTTTGGCACTCCTCAGACAGGTGTCAGGATAGGTCAGGGTTTTAGGGGGGGGTTCCTGACAGAGATATTTTGAGTGCTGGCTCTGGCTAAGCATTTATCATAAAGCTTGTAGACGAATTGGCAATCCTCATTGTTTATAACTTACAAGCTTAAGAAATAGGGTCATGTGATCTATGACTCTTATTTTGACTATATATAGTAAGATATTTCTTTTTTTATACACCTTCCTAACAGATTTTGATAGACTCTGCATCATTTAATCACTTATTTTCAAAAGGTTTTTAGTGAGTACAGATAGTCATCTTCTACCCTTAATGTCATAAACCTAATCTATCTCAAGAGATTTCTCTACTAAAACCCACACTATGTGCAAATTTGGCATGATTGTTTCAATAAATTAAAAAAAAACTTTTCTAATGCCCATTCAATATTGCCTTTCTTTGAAATAACACTCCATCAGATTCAAAATCATTTTGAGACAATTCATAAGTTTATGCTAATTTTTACATATAGACCTCAGCTATAAATTTCTCAATACAAAATACTATAGACTGCTCAGTGAAGTATTGAATATGGATGTATGTTGTGGTCAATAAAAAAACAAAAGCAGTACTGCCAATTGATTTATAGTAGGGGTATAGTTACAATTATAACACTGTATTTATAATGAGACCTATTTTATCAAAATTTCAATATTTGTGTTTTAATAGTAAAATACCGATCTTTATTTATATTTATTCTCTTTATGTTTTTTATATTTAGTGCAAGGGTATAGTAACAGTCTATACAGTTTGATCAACTTGCTCATTTTCAGTTCTTAAATTTCTTATCAATTCCCAAATAATAAATTATGTGATTATCTATTTATAACTTTCGTTTCCATTTTTATCATTATCTTTCAGAAAGTTCTATATCGTAGCCCTTAATGCCAATGCTAAATTCAAAAGTTCACTATTTTTTATTATTTGAAAATTCTTCATATCTGACATTATTAGAGTTTACTGGTGCACTGATTGACAATTTTAGAGTGCCTGGAATGGGCAAGTCACAATTTATTTTTGGCATAAAATATACAATCTATGCAAATTATTTATGGTACAATTCAAAAAGGTAACATATGATACTATCTTTATCATAAAAATACATTAGTCAATTTTCAAAGTTTTATCAAATGTTTTAGTGTGTACCATATCCATACCTGATAAATAGAACTCAGCATTGCATATATATATATATGTATAAAACAAAACACGCCTAAATTAATATATAAAAAAATAAAAATATAATACGGCAGAATATTTTTAATATGTATATGCTTTGTTTAATTTTATAATATAGGCCTGTGTCTTGACATGTTAGAATAAAATGTGTTAAAGAAAGCAAAAATGACAAAACTGTTTGCTTAATCAAAACTGTATAACATCTGATCAAATAATCACAGAACATATATTTACTTGTAGAATGAACACATGATTTTTAATCGGAGGTGATCACTATTTAATATATAAAAAGTAGTTACATTATATTATGCTTTCTATAAGATATATGCATCCATCATACAACAAAGAGCTGAAGATTGGTAAGTCTGATTGGGAAAATATATTGTGATAGGCCAATAGATTAGTGGCAGTGTTTGATGCAAAACAGCTATATATTTTTTAGAATTTTTAAATTAGTATAATTTTTTATTATTATTATTATACGTAATGACAATTTTACATCTTTTTCTTCTTAAAATGTGTATGACATGTTATTATTCAGAATATGCGCCAATTATTCTAACATAAATGATGTCTCTGATATTTAATGTTTTGAAATACATACACGTTTTATGAGAATGTTTTTTTTTTTGTGCAATCTGTGCCCAACTTCTCAATGTTTGATACAAAATTATTTTGAACTTTTTAGCACAGTTGAAATAAGTAGTATTTAACTTAGGGTAAAAGCAATTTTTTTATTGTTATTAATATGATTGGGTAAATGTTGATTGATTTTAATGTTTACTTATAAATCCATTCAGCCATCAGCATTATTGGATTTATTATTTGGGTGCAATTTGAAAATTGTTATTACAGTTTCTAATGTTATAATTGACCATTTTTAGACTGTATAAAAACAGGATAGACTTATCTATTTAAGGAGGTTTATTTAAATTTTTTTATGTCAATAATTTCAATCTCTGTGGTCAAGGTGCAATCTTTAGTATCTATATAAATAAATTAGACCGCAAATAAAAGTGGAATTCCACCTTTATTGTTAAAACGAGGATGCCTTGAAAACAAGTCGAGATTGTTGGTTTTTATTGATATTGGGATTGTCTAAGTGATAATATAAAATAGATGAGACAAAACATTATAATTCTATTGCTATTAATGTAGACAACTGAGTGTCCCTAACACTGTAATTGAATCAATTTTTTATAGAAAAAAGACAACCCTTTACTGTCTATTCAAGATTACATACAGGAAATATTTAAAATCACAACATTTAGAGGAGGAATGCTAAAATCAGTGAAATATTTAAGACAGATTGATCACATGACTACTATTTATATATCAGTTGATTACTTATCAACCCATGTTTATAAATTCAACACAATTTTTATTTAACGTAGTATTACATTTTAATACAAGCAGCGTCTAACTTCTTAAATAGATACATGTATAAATCATAATAATATCAAGTTTATCTGCTAAAAAAAGATGAACTCATTTTTTGTCATCTGTTTATATTAAACTTTGATAACCGGCTGATGGGAAAGGTATGCTGTTTTTTAAAATGTTGGTTGATAGATAATTTGTTTGTATTATCTCAAGTTCAGCAATATATATATATGTATGTGTGTGTGTGTATGTTAGGATATACATATAATGTCCTCTAACATATTTGAATGATCGTTCCTAATAATAATAACGGAGTATTTTTGAGTTTATACGATAATTAAAATTAGTAGTTATTCTGTCTTGCAAGGTTAAATTAGATTCATTTTGGGTGGAATTGAATAACATCCCTTATTGATTTAAATTATCCATTTGGGATTATCATTGATTATGTACGACCCTTCTTAAATGATTGGTATAATGTGAATTCACTTTTTCATCTGTTTATATTCAACTTTGACCTTAAATGATGTTAAAATTGTAATGGATTTAATTAGTAAGTTATATCTTTACATTACATTCAGTTTATCTGAACCGTATTTGGATTTTTATATATAATAGATTATGTCAGTGTGTTTACAAGCTAATTATTACGAGTAATTATTTACTCTGGCTTCAAAGAGCGAATTTAAAACTGATTTCATTAGAGCGGTTATTCTTGGTTGCTTCAAATTTCGTACTTGTAGTTATTATCTTTTATATAGATATATGTTTAAAAACTTCAATCCCAGATGAAAGGCCGTTCTATTTTTTCTCCTGTTCTTATTAAACTTTAACATTAGATAATATTAAAGATTAATCGGATTTATAAATGATGATAAATAATTTCTTGGTTTTGACTTTACTTTAATTTCAAAAATATTTGGATTATATAAATATAAATGGTTATGGTGGTGATTACAAATTAGTTAAAATAACTACTCATTTACTCCGTTTTGAAAGTTTAATTTAGATCAATTCCCAATAACATCTTAGTTACTTTAATGTTTGCATTTATTATTATCATTGTTTATATATATGTCTATTTAAAGAAACAAATAGTGACTGAAACGGAGATCACGCTTCGATGTTAATTGGTGAATACTTTTTTTTTTTTTTGCAGTCTTTAGCGATATGCTTTTATCTAAATATTTTCCAAATCTTTGGATTCAGTTCAGGACATCATTTGCCTATTTATTAACTGTTTTCTAAATATGCATCTAATCCAAGTCCATTTCAGCTTTTTAATTTTTTCGATAGTATCAGTAATTTTTGTTTGCTCTAGCTCTTTTACATTTTGCTAATTCTTCTTCTTCGTTACAATCTGCATCTCCAAATTGTTTTTTACTTGATTTATTATCCGATTTGCAATCCTATTAAGTGTCTAAAACTCAGATTCATAAGAAATAATAGATAAAACACTCTGATATAAAACCCTTGCCTGTAAAGACCTTAGATATGTATATATTTTATTTACTATGTTTTTGTACCTAATAACGTTTGGTCTTGAATAGTTATAACTGATTATGTTTTTATTCATTACTGTCAATCATTTTTCTTTCATATTTTTTTTTTAAATATGAAAAAAAAATCCTTTTTCTTTCTTTTTCAAAAAGCAATTAAGTGTTATTTTACTCTTTTTAACATTTATTGTTAGTTCTATTTTTTTTTTTTTATTCTATAGTTTTTACAACTTTTTCTTAAGCTTTGCTGCATTATTTGCATAAATGACAACATCTGAAAAATCGAGATGACATAACTTTTACGCAGCTGCCATGCAAGCAAGTAGTTGTTTGCAGACGGTTGTGGGTTCGCGTCCCGGCCGATGCTATGACATATGGAGAAAAATGCTTTTTTAAAAAAAACAGCTGGAAAAGTTGAAACCACTGTAGCTGTACACTTTTTAAAAAAAAAAAAAGAAGTTGAAACCGCAGTTGCACACTTTTATTAGAGTTAAAGGATTCGTGTAGTCTAATTTGCTGTATTTTGATAAATATTTTTCATAATATTTTACGGTCTTAATTAAATATTATTTCTTGTTGATCCAAAAACATTATTCTTTGTAATACCAAACGATTTTGATATTATACACATTTAAAATAAACTGGCAACTTATTCATTGATATTGTTAAAAAAAAGTCTAATAATTATTTAAGTTTAATATATGTATACTATTTCCCCCAAAAAAAACCCCCACACCGTTGATCTTTTTGATTCAGTACTTACCAATTAAATGGCCCATGATGATAGTTTTGGTACAGGTAATAATCTTTTACAATTCTTTCAAAAGTTACTCAATTTTAGCTGTATACAACTTCTTTAAATACTACAAACTGAAATGATTAGCATTTTGAAATGTTCACAACAATTGTCAAGGTCGAATGTTGACATTTGTTAAAATGTTTTATTTGTTAATTTTTTTTAAAGTTCTTGTCTCTATGGTAGGAATAAGTATGATTTATTAAAAAGATATTTATTTAAATATATTTTTTAATTATTTATACAGTAATACTAAAAAAAGAGAAAAAGATGTATGTAATACTATAAAACAAATTACAGATTTTTTTGGAAACGTAATAAATTTAATTGAATGAATTTTTTCTAAAAAAAAAAAAACTACCTGAAAATACAAACTGTTGTAAATTGAAGGCAAAGTCCAAACTTATCATTTATTTTAATAAAAATACATTTTTGGTGAATAATAATAAAATATTATAATTTGAATGATAAATATAAACATTTATAAAAAATGATTATAAAAATTGAATGCTTCAAATTTGGTATATTTTACTTAATTTAAAATTTGAGATCATCGTATATTCTCTTTATGTGCATAAGAGAAATACCAATGAAAATATTAAGAGAAATATTATCTTCCTTGTTTTATATGAAAGTTAATTGTAAATTGCCAATAAGTATTGTTGAAACAATTGTATCCCTTCCCCAGCTTCATTATATTAGCTCATCAAAAGCTATAGTCTGTGTTTTTCCTAAGATATAAACAATTCGGGCATTAAAAGCTTCTCATGCTGTCAATTATTTCTCCTTACTAATTGTGATAATGAAATTATATTTTTGTCATTTGAATCATTTAATTAATTACATTTATAAAATTATATTTTCAATGCATTTTTTTTAATGTTTACAAAAATCGGATTTTGTGGAATAAGGAAAGATTTTTTAAAAGGTAATTTTGATGAAGTACAACTTTCTTAAATACTGCTAGCAAAAATCGTGTGACTTTTGAAATAGTCACACGATTTATTGGCGTGGTTTTCAATAACATTTTTAAATTGTTAATTTTTTTAAAAGTTAAGAGTTGGAGTGTGGAGTGGATTAAAACTTGTCCATTAAAGTATGAAGATTGGCCATCTTAATATATATCTGAGCACTTATTGCATATATTTGTGGAGATGATAATCTGGACCAACTGATGATTGCTGGTTTAGCATTAAATACGAATATTGGTGATTATTTACCTTTTCGACATATATATGTTCAAGTGTATCAGTGTTATGAGATAGAGTGGAGTAGTGGTGGGACGTGTGAACGTCTGTACTCATATACCCTATATATTACATATATTGATACAGATATATATAATAAGCCTGTATTTCAGTTACTAAAAGTTATAATGTTTTTTATTTGGCAAGAATAATTGGTACTTATTAAAAATATTTAATTTCTAGGCTATTAAGCTAATAAACAAATACTATATAGTATGTCTAAAAGTTTCAGATCTTCTTCTAACAATTATCTTTTAGATAAATGCTTTGCTTGAGTTGGTTTTTTAGATCTAATGTCCCAACTCCTCACTGAAGAGACCCATAGGTCGAAACCGGTCTGGGGATGGGGACAATCCAAGATAAAAATGATTTGAATGCCTTCTCTTGTAGTAGCATTTATCATAAATAAAAAAAAAAAAAGCTTGTTTAGAGCTATTAGCACGCTCTTAATTTTACATATTTGTAAGTGCAAGCTTTATATAAGTCATGTGACATCTGACTTGTTATTATTACTATTATTATTTTGCTGTTGTGGCTTTAGCTAAATTAAAGAGCTAAGCCTACTAATATATGGAGTATCTGAATTAAGTTCAGGCCCATATGATTTTTTCAGTTGGAGAGCTGACTTTAAAGACATGTAGATGTCTAAAAGTTTCAGATCTTCTTCTAACAATTATCTTTTAGATAAATGCTTTGCTTGAGTTGGTTTTTTAGATCTAATGTCCCAACTCCTCACTGAAGAGACCCATAGGTCGAAACCGGTCTGGGGATGGGGACAATCCAAGATAAAAATGATTTGAATGCCTTCTCTTGTAGTAGCATTTATCATAAATAAAAAAAAAAAAAAAAGCTTGTTTAGAGCTATTAGCACGCTCTTAATTTTACATATTTGTAAGTGCAAGCTATATATAAGTCATGTGACATCTGACTTGTTATTATTACTATTATATAGTATGAAATAAATTATAAATATTTTAAAGACATGTCAAGCTAGTTGAATGACTTTATTCTAAACAAAAGAATACTGGCACATGCTGATAAATATCAATATATGTTTATTCACAAATTTAAATTAAAATAATGGAATAACAAAATTCAAACTATCTGATCCATTTTTATTAAAATGCATTTGTGTAAATAATAATTATAATAACAATCTGTCTTAAAATATTAATTGGAATAACTAGATTAATAAAAATATATTTGTAAAGACTGATTACAATAATTGATTGCTACCATTTTTTTGTAATAAAACTTTTGTTTTTTATTGTATTTAGATTAGATAACTAAATAAAAATGTATGTTCTGTTTCACAGATGAACTATCAATTAAAAAAATATGCCATTTACAACTTAAATTCACATCCTTATGCTTCACAAGAAAACTGCTTAGCAACCAAGCCAATGGAAATATTACATTGTAGAATAAAATTTTGTTAATATTGATTTAACTCCAGCTTAATTAATTAAATTTATATATATATATATTTGTTTAATGTTTATAGAAAAATGGGTGCTGATTTAAAGTGCAATCTCTTACCATTTTGAATTCTAAAGACTACCTAAAACCACCACTGACATCTTCAGGTGATAAATGATATCGAGTAATTAACATGGGGTCACTTGGATATGTCAGCATTGGTTTTGGATGATCCTTAGAATTCAAAATGGTGGATAGTGCACTCTAAATAGGTCTGATCAAACAAAGCATATAATTGTGAAATATTAAAATCATATGACTTCTAAAATATGAATTTTATTGCAATATAGTAACCACATGTTGAATAAACATAAAATTGTTCAAACCAAGCTCATAATTTCAAAATACTAAAAGCTTATAACTTCTAAAATATGACAGCTGAAAGAGGAAATGGCTGAAATAAAGCATATTAATATTACAATTGGATTTTTTTTACCAGAAAGAAACTGTGATGTCGCCTGCTTTTTTTGATACATGTAGTTAAAAAAAATAGCATTGTTCACATGTGATCTCTTGACTTGAATATCGGGATCTACACTTGATAACATAAGGTTCTTATAGGCTCTTGAAATTGATACATATGAACAATGCTAACTTTTTCTCATCTCCATCTTTTTTTTTTCATAATGGCATGTGAGAAATGAAGCACACAACAATACTTGCTTTGGTAAGAAAAAATCTGATTTATCAATTTTTTATTAATTGTAAAATTACTATTCTTTACTTTACACAATTAGTCTTTTAGCTAATGTTGAAATAAAATGTGATTTATTGTTAATTATAGAATTAATATGCTTTGGTAGTTGTTTCTATGTTTATTCAATATTGGCATTATTTCAACATGTGGTTATGGGCCTATATTGTAATAAAACTCATATTTTAGAAGTTATAAGCTTTTAGTATTTTGAAATTATAAGCTTAGTTTGTTAAATTATAGATCTATTCAACATAATAGTGGACATGTATTGTAATAAAATTTGGTTAATGATGGCCCTTTGTGCCAAAGTATACAGAGAGGGGAAATGATATTTTTGACAACATGAAGTATCATTCAAAAATGCAGAAATCACAAGTATATGATTTATTTACTTTTTTAGTGACTTTTCTTTTTTTTTAATTAATATATGTGTACATCATTTTTTGTTCACTTTTTCTCTTTAAGTATTTTAGATTCATATTTTAGAAATTATAAGCTTTTAGTATTTCGAAATCGTTTCTCCCATTTTTTATATTTTGTATATTTTAGTCATGTGATTTGATCAAGCATAGTTGTATAAAATTTGCACTATTTTTTTTAATTAGTGATATAAATTGCAATATTGTAACAAATGGTCATATCATGAGTACATGTGGATTATTTGATGTCATTTAGTCTTGAATGTATTGGAAATCTTATTTTTAGACTGCAATATAAGAATGCTGAATCAAAATTATGTAAGCAAATCGTATGTTCTACTTATTATAATTGCAATTTATTATTATGTAAGATCTAAGTGTTTTAATTAATACAATGATTAAATTTTATATAATATTGTTTCAGAATGAATTATTTTGATGATGTCAATATCCTATGTTATCAATAATGTGGTGAACATTTTCTAAAAAATTAACTTTTGAAAAACTTTTTAAAAACTACTACAGCAAATAACTGATTGTTAATCAAAGTGGTGTATATTATGATCACTATGGAAAACAATTATTGCAGAAAAACATGGCTGCTGTGGTATAAATATTGTGTAATTCATGTGGTAATATTTTACCCTCAGATGTTCAATATATGTATTATTTGTAAAGGTTGTGGTAATCAATTTCACTTAACTTGCTTTTCTACATCCATTTAAATGAATAAGAACTAATAAAAGAAATCTATGGTACTACAACATGTGTAAGGCAAAATTATCACATAACAATTATTAGAGACAGTTGGTTAAGACTTTAATTTAAAATTATGAGATAAAATGAATTTATTATTAACTGTTCTGGATAAGATAAACAATATAACCTGCAGTAAATACAATACAGTTTTGTCACATAAATACTACAAGCAGTATCTCATGCAACTTCTAAAAAGAGTATTTGTTTTATTTAAATAACATTTCATATTTGATTTTTTTTATTACAAATATTATTTTCAATATACATTAAAATATTTGTAAAAAAATATATAGCTATAAAATCACAAAAATTAAGAAATAAAAAATAATTTGGTTTAACTTAATTCAACTGATTGCTTTCTTATAATCATTTATTATAATGAAGCAAATTTGTTTTTATTACTTGTTACCATTAGTTGCAATAAGTTTCATAATATTTGTTTTTTAAAAAATAGGGAAAATGGGGTCATTTCAGAAAAAGGGGAGAAATACAGCCATTTAGGTTACAAATGGTATGAGATACCACTAAATCACCGAAAAAAGGATAAAATTTATACTATGCAAGCTAAATTCAAATTCAGTTAATCTTTTCTCTTTAAAAAAACAATATGAAATTAAGGCATTTGGAAATTGATAGCAGTATAATAGACTGCTTGTAGAGGTTGCAAGTTAAAACCATTATATTTAATTTTAAACAAAAACTTACTTCTCTATGATAAAATAGTTCAACGATACTATGGTCATATCCAATGGTAATAAATAGGAAACTTTTTATGTGACTGAAATTGTTGAACATTATAAGACAATGGACATTTCATTGGCAAATTGGATATATTACTTAGAAATATGTGTGTTTAATAAAGTTGTTGAAATGCAAAGTATCTCACATGAAATAATAAATCTATTTCTGATTCAATATCTATTTTACTGAAAAAGTTAGAATTGCATGGCAAATTACTACATGATATCAGTGTTATACATTGAATGAAACCATGTAGCATTGTCTGGGTATTGTAGTTCTAAGATGTAAGAGAGAAGGGTATGCAAAATCTTTACTTCACAAATGATAAATTAAATTATTCATGGATCATTAGTTAATTGAGAGTGTAAATTATTCATGAATGATAAATTGTTGAGGATATAATTTTCAAATATACATTAATATTTTAAATACAAGTAGGTATTATATACCTGGTGTCAAGATGTATATATCAGAGATTTGAAAACAGACTTTTAAACTACTTTCAACCATCTACTCCATTTCATACAACTGATACACATGACCACATGTGAAAAAGATAAAGATCTCACCATATGCATTTCATGCTGAACCAGCACTCATCAGTTGGTTCAGATCATCTCCCACACACACACATATAAAATCAGTGCTCGGTTTATATTAAGATAGCAAATCTTAACACTTTAATGAACAGGCTTCAATCTAATTAACCGAGCACTGATTATATATATGTGTGTACTAAATGATGATCTGAACCAACTGATGAGTGCTGGTTCAGCATGAAATATGTATATTGGAAATCATTTATCTTGATTGGTTGTATGAAATGGAGTGAATGGCTAAAGGGAGCTTGAAAGTCTGTGTTCAAATTCCATATATTACAAATATACATTAATAAAAGACTTGTTATATATAACCAAAAACTATTATGGACAACTCAGAAAATATTCAGAGGCACAAATAAGTTTGTTTATTTTATGGATGGAAGAGTTTATTATTGGGTTAAAAATATCTGCGTATATCAATCAGATCTGAGAAGAAGTTACAATCTTTATGACTTATAAGAAGGATTTGACAACTTAAAATGCTGCATGTCAGAATAACAACATCGGAAAGAATACTGTTGTTATGAATTAAAATTTTTGATACTGTAGTAATTTATTTTGTTACAATTCTATTATGATCTTATACCGTTTGCGTTTACCAAATATGAATTTTTTTAAAATTAAAGATTGAAACAAGTTTTTAACTTATGCCTGCTTCACTTATTATTCTAATTGATAGTATGACTTTATTTTATTGGGATAAGATTGTAATTTAAAAAATTATCAAGTGTTATGAGATAGAGTGGAGAGTGGTGGGTCGTGTGAAAGTCTGTGCTCATATGCCCTACATATTACATATATTGATAAAGGTATATAATAAACATTTATTTCAGTTATTACATAGTAGAGATGTCTGTCCATCCCTTGTATATGTATTAAATGGATTATTCCCTGTACATGAGAGGTCAGATTGACTTTAAGTCAACATGGGTGTGACGAGAATCTCGGCCTCAGGATGGCCTTTGAGCATTCTGTTATCAGATTTTCAATTGGATTTGGAGTGTGGAGTGGATTGCCACCAATCCATTAAAGTATGAAGATTGGCTATCTTAATATATATCTAAGCACTTATTACATATATGTGTCGAGATGATAAACTTGACCAACTGATGATTGCTTGTTTAGCCTGAAATACACATATTGGTGATTATTTATCCTTTCAACATACATGTGTTCAAGTGTATCAGTGTTATGAGATAGAGTGAAGAATGGTGATCATTTGAAAGACTGTACTCATATGCACTATATATTACATATATTGGTAAAGGTATATAATAAGCCTATATTTCAGTTATTATATAGTAGAGATGTCTGCCCATCCCTTGTATATGTATTAAATGGATTATGTCCTGTACATGAGGTTAGATTAACTTTAGGTCAGCATGGGTGTGATGAGAATCTCAGCCTCAGGATAGCCTTTGAGAGCTCCATCATCAAATTTTCAATTCTTTCCCTACACGGTCTTTTAACTACTCTAATTAAGCAAAGAAGGAGATATAACGCTAGAAAAATTGTAATTTTTCTAATGTTTTCGGCAAAAAATCTTGTATAAGAAAAACTTTGATTTAGTTCAATTTGTTCAAAAAGTTGTATTGAGTCTGAATTAAATGAGAATTCATTTAAAATAATTAGTATTGGTGAAAAAATAAGAAATCATCTTATTCAGATTAATTTTGTTGGTCAAGACAATCTAAAATAAAATTTTTCGTTTCTTGCTATACTGGTAGTATAGAGAAATAGAATTAAAAGTCCTCCTAAGTAAATTAAAATGATTACATAACTATATCAGAAATTTTGTGAGTTTATTCCAATTAAAATAGATAATGGAATTACGTAGATGATAATTGAGATTCCTATTGAAATAGGATGATTTATTAGGAAAAATCATATTCCAACAGTTAGTGTTAAAAGATAAAGGATTGTCATAAGTTAAATTCTAAATTTAAAATCTTATTGTTAGATTAAATTTCCATTTAATCTACTTTGTTTCGACTTTTCTTGTTTTTGCAAGAATGACGGGCGATATGTACATATTAATGTTAATTTTCAATTTATCATGATAATGTGATTTTACTAGCAAATTCTGTTTTTAAAAATTTTTCAATTTTTTATATATAAATATAGATTAATGTAATTCATTTCATCTTAATAAAATTGCACCTTGACCTGATTTAATAGGTTATTCTATTTTGAGATTAATTTTAAGTAATTTCGTATACGGTGGTATACAAATAAGTATTAAGTAAGGTAAGTCGTGTGTTGTCGATTTAGAAACAAATTCCTTTGAAAAAGTTAGTACCGTCAAATTTATTTTGTTATGTTTCTTTGAAATATTATTTTATAGTAGAATAGCAGGGTATCTAATCCTGGTTTTGAACTAAATTTAGAATTATTTTAATAATATTATTATTAGAAATTTCATTTTTAAGAAAAATATGGTTAAATTTATTTATTCAGAAAAAATTAATTTATAATGACGTATAACCGCTGCTGCTGGCACGTATTTGGCCTCTAATAGTTTTTAGATTAAAAGTAATTTATTACTTATGGTTTTGTTAATAAAAGGTTGTTTTTAATTAAAATTTTATGAAAAGTTTAAAAAGTTAATTTGTTTACATAAATTAAATAAAAGATTTAAGAATTAGTTTTATAAGAATTGTGTATTTTATATATGAGTATATAATAATTATATTGTTTTAAGTGGTTTTATGTAAAAATTGAAAAGGAATTATTAAAATTTATAAAGTAATTTATTGTACTTTTTGCATAATGGATGTATGATTAATGGTTAAATTAATATCTCTAAAAAAATTGATCTAAGTTTTTTTGAAAAATTGTTGCATAAATTTTTTTTAAAAGAAATTTAGAAGTGAAATGCTATCGAAATTTTTGATATATAGTTCTTAAAAATTCACTATAGGTGATTTAATAAATTTATTAAAAACATTAATGGTTTAGCATTAATGTTAGTATGAGGTTGTTTTATAAAAAGTTAAGTTTGGTGTAAAGATAAGTTTGGTTAATGTATATTTAAATATATTATAGATATTAGTTTTAGGAATTCAGCAAAAGTTGTTTCATCAGTTTATCAAAAACATAGCTTTATGAAAATATTTAGGGTATTGTCTGCTCAATGAGCATTAAATTGCCATGGTATTTATGACTATGCTAAGGTAGCATAATCATTTGTCTTATAAATTAAGACTGGAATGAATGGATAAATGGGGCAATTCTTTCTTAGGTTAAAAATTAAAAATAATCTTTTTAGTGAAGAGACTAAAATGAGATTGAGGGACGAGAAGACCCTATTAAGCTTAATATAATTATTATGTTGGGGAAACAAAAGAGTATATTTTCTTTTGAAATATTTTTTGATAAATGTTGATTTATTATTAATAATAATAGAATAAGTTACTATAGGGATAACAGCATAATTTTTTTTAAAAGTTCTTATTTACAAAGAAGATTATGACCTCGATGTTGGATTAGAAATATTATATGGTGAAGTTGTTGTATAAATTAGTCTGTTCGACTATTAAATTTCTACATGATCTGAGTTCAAATCGGTGTAAACCAGATTGGTTTCTATCTTCAGATATTTTGTGTTAGTACGAAAGGACCACATGAAGTTTTTTAATGAGTAGATTGAACTCTTATAGGTGAATATATAGACTTTGGAAGTCTAAGATGAATGATTTTTCAATTAAAAATTTTAATTCCAATTATATTTGTTATTTTTGGTGTTATTACATTTATTATGTATCGGGTACATTTATTATCAATGTTATTAAGATTGGAGTTTATTATATTGAATATTTTTTGAGTCATGACATCATGACTAGTTTTTTTAGGTAAAGAATTATTTTTAAGTTTAGTTTTTTTAACTTTAACTGCTTGTGAGGCTAGTTTAGGTTTATCATTAATGGTTAGGTTAATTCGTAGTCATGGAAATGATTTATTTAATAGTTTAAGAATTGTTAGATGATAGAAATTTTGATAATATTTATTATGTTAGTTGTTATGTGAGTATTTAAGTTAATACGTTGAGGATTTATGTTAAATGTGATATTAATTATTATATTGTTTTTTTTTATTACTAAATTAAATATTTACATGTTTGTATCAAGAATTTCTGGCGTATTTGGTGTTGATATGGTTTCTATACCGTTATCAATATTAAGAATATTGACTTGTGTATTAATGATGTTTGCTAGGATAAAAGTTTTGTTGAAAGATGATTATAAGGATATTTTTTGTTTATTAATTTTAATCTTGAATGCTGTTTTGTTTTATACTTTTGTTGCTTTAAATATTTTAGTGTTTTATGTTTTGTTTGAGTTTACTTTAATTCCTACAATTCTTTTGATTATAGGATGGGGTTATCAGCCTGTAAACGTTCAGGCTGATGTTATACTTATTGTTTTATACTTTGTTTGCTTCTTTTCCATTATTAATAGGGGTAATTGGAATATATTGGTGAATTGGAAGAATGTCTATTATTATGTTGATGAAAAGTTATTTTTATATGAGGGAATTTATGATACTATATTGAGTTATTTGTATGTCAGCTTTTTTGGTTAAATTACCAATTTATGTTGTTCATATTTGGCTTCCTAAGGCTCATGTAGAAGCACCAATTTCTGGTTCAATAATTTTGGCTAGAGTTTTGTTGAAATTAGGAGGTTATGGTGTTATTCGTTTTTCAATGATTTTTAAAATAATTACAGTTAAATTTAGTGAGTTTTTTATTTGTTTAAGGTTGTTTGGAGGAATTATAACTAGAATGATTTGTATTCGACAGGTTGATTTAAAAGCATTAATTGCTTATTCTTCTGTTGGGCATATGGGGTTAATGATTAGATCAGTTTTTGTTATATGTAAATGAAGAGTTAATGCAGCTATTTGAGTCATGGTGGGACATGGTTTTTGTTCTTCCGGTTTGTTTTGTTTATCAAGAATTTCTTATGAGCGATATCATTCTCGTAGGATGATGGTTTCTAAAGGAATGATTAGGTTATTTCCTAGGTTAAGGTTGTTTTGATTTTTGTTTGTTATTGCTAATATTGCAGCTCCACCTTCTTTGAATTTGTTAGGAGAAATTGGTGTTATTAATTCTTTGGTTTTTTGAAATAACATTAGAATTGGTTTGTTAGTTTTTATTTCGTTTTTTGGTGCTGTATATAGAATGTATTTGTACTCATATACTCAGCATGGTCAGATATTTTTTAATTTAAATAGTATGAAATCAATTAGATGTGTTGAGTATCTTTTGTTATTTTTACATTTGTTACCATTGAATTTGTTGTTGTTGAAATCTGAGTTTTTAATAGTTTATTAGAATTTTTAATTGGAAATTAAATGTAATATATACTTATATGTCTTTTGGATTAATTAAAGCTTTGAAGGCTTTTAGTTTTGTTAACTTATTTGGTTATTTTTGAATTATGAATTCAAAAGCTTTTTTAGCTTATTGTGAACTATAATTTAAACTTCAAAAGTTTAAGTGTCAAACACTTATGAATTTTCCATATTTTTTTTTGTTTTATTTTTTGTTAGTATTTAGTTTAATAATTCAGATAAGAATAAGTTCATGAGTTTTTATTTGAGTTGGTTTAGAGATGAATATATTGTGTATTATTCCTATTTTAGTTAGTGGAATTAAAAATATGAATGAGAGGGCAGTTAAGTATTTTATTATTCAAGTATTTGGTTCAATTATTTTATTAATTGGGTTTTTTTTAAGGACTATGTTGTTAATAAGTTATTATTATTATGATGTGATTGGAGATCGGAAGAGCGTCGTGTGGGCTGCCAATCCATTAAAGTATGAAGATTGGCTATCTTAATATATATTTAAGCACTTATTACATATATGTGTGGAGATGATAATCTGAACCAACTGATGATTGCTGGTTTAGCATGAAATACTCTACTGAAGATTATTTATATTTTTGACATATATGTGTTCAAGTGGATCAGTGTTATGAGATAGAGTGGAGAGTGGTGTGTCGTGTGAAAGTCTGTGCACATATGCCCTATATATTATTGCTATTTTTTTTTTAAATCTAATCTGTCATATTTTCCAACAAGTACTATTTTCTTCTAATTGAAATTTTTGATCGTCCTTCTTTATTTTCTTATGCATTTATAAATAAATAAATTATAATTTGATTGATTATTAATAACAATTACGGAACTTTTAATAATCGATCATTTAACTATAAATTTATATTTACCAATAATATATATTAATTAATGTAATTTATTTGAATTGAGTTTATTCGGCCGACTTTCGCTCATTTTTAAATTTCATAATTAAAATTGGAGAAAATATATTGGCCGTTATTTATACATTACAACAGCAAATCATCTAAGATTGATCACATCAGTTACCAAAAGTCTGTTGAAGAATTTAATTATAATAGAAACTGATGATAAATTATCAAATTATTTTTTGATATTATTAACTCTGATATTATTTAAACATTATTCATGTAGCTATTTTTCAGTAGATCTTTATGTATTCCACATACAATTTACTAACATTTTTGTATAATTTTCTTAAATATTACTTAAATATCATTTAAACATCAAATGTAATAGAAAGAAAACAACCGCAATGATATTAAAAAAAAAACAACAATAATAAAACATTCAGAGATACACAAATTGTATTTATCTATCAGTGCGTGTTATAGGATTTCAAAAGTATGATATTGTTTTCTTCCCCAATAACCCAGTACTGAAAACTATAAAGTTTAATTATGTTTAAAACTGATTAATTTTACTCCTGAAATTCTTTTAAATTTTTTACAAAAATTAAAAATTTAATCATTTTGAAATATTTTTGGAAGATATTTACGAACAGCATTACAATTTGCGAAATATTTCGGAAAATATATAGCGCAAAAATATCAGTCTGACATACAATTGTTATAAGCCAATCTGTTTTACTTGACTCAAGCGACCTCTAGAATAATCAGAAACAGGTAAATTAGAAGTTTGTTTTCTGTGAAATAAAATAAATATACGTACATAAACCAAATAATCTGGAGGAATTGCATGAAAAATAGTAAGAAATGCAGAAAAGTAACTATAATAACAATAGCCATAAAATAAATTAAAAAATAAATGGATTTTACTAAATGAGAATAATTTAGATTTAATGATGAAATGATATTCAATCATTTTATTCCAACTATCTCATTTTATTCAAGTCTATGAGAAGAAATTAATATAACGAAGATAAGTAAATCTTTTTACGTTACTATTAAAATTGTAATTATAATTATGCACTCTTTCCCATATATTTGTGGAGCTTTAGTTATTTAATATTTTATAAGCTTAGCACTTTCGGGATGTAACTTTGGATCCCATGCTCATAGTTTTAAAAGTGACAAATACAACAGAGCAAAAAACAAAAGCGAAGAAACATCGATATTCCGGGAGCATCAAACAACCACAGGTCACTCATTGGAACCTACTACTGCTCAAATCGTTTGCATAGAGAAGAACGATGCCAAAGAAACATTAAAGAGTCTTATTGTATTGCAAATGATCTTAGTGCCATTAACAGAAGAGAAGCTTGTTTTGCTCTCTCCAAACAATGGACTAGTTAAATATTCAAACACATTTGCATAAATGAAAAACAACTTATAACGGATTTGTCAAGTGTTAGCGAGAGGTCAGCGCAGCTGCCTTGCAAGCAAGCAGGTGTTTGTAGATGGTTGTTGCGGATTCGCCTCCCGGCCGATGCTATGACATATGGAAAAAAACTTTTAACGGATTTATCACTTTTAAAGCTATGAGTATGGGATCCAAAGTTATATCCCGAAAGCGCTAAGCTTATAAAATCTTAAATATTAAATAACTACAGCTTCACTAATATATGCGAAAAAGTGCATAATTATCATTATAACGAAGATAATAATAAAAACAATGTCATATTTCCCAACATTTATGCTCTGTATTGAGTTTGTTTTTTTATAGGATAACAAAAATATACTTATGAGTAACTTTTTTTTTTTTTTCATATGTCAAAGCATCGGCCGGGAAGCGGACCCGCGACAACTGTCTGCAAGTTACTGTTTGACTACTTATGAGTAACTTTCCCAAGTTATTGTAGCAAACAATCAAATACTTTTGCATTTTGAAAATTAATTCATTTTAACTTATCTAACTAAAACAAAAGAAAGGATTTTTTTTAAAAAAAATGTAAACAGTTTAATATCTAATTAAGCTGACAATTTCTATTAAAATTTATATTAAAGAATTGGAGCTGGATGGTATAGAAATGTAACATGACCTTCCTTGGCCAGAAGCTTAAACTACAATCAAGTTTGTAAAATCTATCTTAGAACTCATTATTTGCAACTTGAATATACTATCCCAAAAATGACTATTATTTGCAACCAGAAATCCAGTTACAAAATCAACAAATACTTATCCCTGAAGATTTAATAAGCAAAAGTCTAAGTCAATGAAGAAATAAAATTAATTCGGCACAGAAAATTTGACAGGCATATATTAATGATGTGTACATATAAATTTATAAAGGAACTACTTTAAATCACATAAAAACTATATAAAATTTCTGTCCAAAAAAAAAAAGAAAACTGCTTCACTACTGTTATCAATAGAGAAGGTCATCTTTTGATCGTACTTCTTATAAAAGTATTATTTCTTAGATGATCTGATTCTTAAATACACAATATTTTTGGGATATACTCAACTCTAAACAAAAGCTCATAAATAACATAAAATATATCATCAATGTTCATTAATGCTAGAATCTAAATTTTCATAGAAATCACAAATAAGTAAGAACACAATATAACAAGATTGATTCAATATTTAAAACATTGTGACATGATTTATTTGTATTGAAGTTGGATATATTGATGGAGGAATTATAAGTGGTGTTTTCTCTAAGATTTTTGTATCACTTTAAGAGAAATATCTGTGGGAGTATTTTTGGGTGAACGAAAGGTTACTGAACCAAAGAAACTAGAATAATCATGTTAAAAAAGTGATCTTTTATAAGTTTCCACATGTTTATGCTTAAGTTCATGAAGAAATTATGACACCATACATAGAATTCCTGGGCAAATTTGTATTTAGTAATGTTTCCTTAGAATTATTCAAAAATGGAAATTGTGATTTTAATTATTTTGATTATTCTTGGTAAATTTGGATTATGACCATGAAGTGTTAAATATTGTTTTGGAAAGTATACATCATAAATAATGTACCAAATAAAGTTTTAAAGTGAAAAATGTTTATTAAATGATTTTAATATCTTCACAGATGACTTCAACAAAATTTAAATATCACAGAATCAATTATTGGGATGATTGGATAATAAATATTGAAAGTAAATTTAATATTTATAGAAATAAGTATGTCAACTTTATCATATATTACATTATGAAATTTTATCAAACACGTTCAAATAATATTTATATTAAAGTTAGTTTAAGACAGTAATGGATGATCAGTTTTGCTTGAATAAAAAAAAAGAGAGTTAAAAAAGATTTCTATTGTAAAGGCTTACTAGTCTATATTTTATAATTATGCATCAGGTTAAAAAAACAACCAAAATATTTTAATAATATCATCGTTCTTATACAAAATTGTTCTTTAAAAAGTAGTTTTATCTTTTAAATAATAATAATAATATTAATTAGTTAAATAATTATTAATTAATAATTAATTATTATTAATTAATTTAATATAGTAGCAGCATTGAAGACTGATGAATTTCAAAATAATGATCACAGATTGCAAAAAAAATATTAAATTTTTATTGTCATTAGACCATAATTATATGAGTGGTTGAAGGAAAATTGTGATATGGTATATTATTTTGATTTATTATGAGAAAGAGTTTCATTGAAGACATTGCTAAAGCTAAGGAAATTTATATCAAAATTGATTAATTATTTTTTCACTTGACTGAGAAGATTGTTTAAATAGAAGTTATAGCTAATTGTAAGCTTAAGGTATATATATTTGGTCGATTTTACCTTGAGATAGAAATTGAAAAAACAGATAAGTTCGGAGGAATATGGATAAATGTCTAGTGTATAAATAAATGTAGAGTCTTATAAACTTTGTTTCAGATGTTTTTATAGTTGTTTCATATGTAGAATAATAGTATAGAGCAATAAATTTGTGACGAATATGGCATGATAAATCAGAGAAAATTATTCATATATTAACCATAGAGATGATAGGACAAATGATTGTTAAATGCATTTATAAAAATATTTGTACTACTTTATCATGTAAAATTTTATATTGAATGATGGATTAGAAAAATAGTGCAGATTTATTGCTAGAAATTTACCATTACTTTACAATAATATGCTAATTGAGATATATATAATAAAGGGGGAAATTACTTCCATATTATAAGGCAAATAAAGTTATTTCATGTCAATTCTAGGAAAGGTTAATAACAAAAATTTCTAATATAAAATGACATAAAGATTATATTTATTCTTATAGGTTATAATGCAGAGGTCCCCAACCCTATGCCCACGGGCACCATGGCACCCACAGACCATTTTACATGTGCTCGCCGCTATCTGAACACAATAAAAAATTATTTATCTGATACAAATAAATTTAATTTTTAAAATTTCTTATAAATTATTGTATTATATTGTAATCAAATTGTAGGGCATACTATACTTTTACAGGGTAACACGGTAAAAATATAAACATTAATTATATGTTAAAATTTTATTTTTGAAATAAATATTTTTTGTACATTATGTGTATTATTAACGATATCCAACTATAAATGTACATTGAAAAAATAAATGGTGCCCGCCACCTGGCCGGTATTATAGCATGTGCTCCTAAGTGCAAAAGGTTGGGGACCCCTGATAATGAAATGAGATATTCTTTCTATTTGCAAATACCTAAGTCTGAAATTGTAAACGTTTGAAATACTTTTGATAGAAAAATTATTTGCTATATTGAAATATTATTGTAAGTAAAATACTTGTAAATTTTAAGAAATTATTCATTTATATTTATAATATCATAAAACAATATTATTAATAAAGATTAAAATAAAGAGTATATATATATATTAGCTATGCTAGCTTTAACGTGCATTGAATGTAAATATCAAATATTGAGGTTAATAATCAACCACACTCTAATTATGAAGCCCCCAGTAAATAAAGAGTTAACTTTGAATGTAACTAACAATTGTCAGCAATTTAATTCTAAAACCTTGTTAAATAAAAGGTTAAAGTATACAAGCTAATAATTATTGGCATTAATGCTAATGATTAGCATTTTAATCCTCCCCCTCCTAACTTTCATTGCATAAAGTATTTTATTTCAATACTGTGCATGTATTTCTATAAAAAAAATTGTTATTGTTAACTGATTATAAAAATTAGTTTGGAAAAAAAGAGAAGAAACAATTTTATGAAAGTTATCTGAACTAGAAGTTTGAATTAACTTTCAATTTATAAAAACTTGGTATTTCAAAATTAATAAGTTTGTAATACTAAAAGAATAAAAAATATTATTTTTTATTTTCTTTTTTTCTATTTCCAATCATGATGAATCATCATAGCTTTTCCCTTATGTGTTTATCAAAAGGCATCCTTTGATAAGAGTTGTAAAGGGGACTTTTTTCTAAATTAATCGATTTACTGATAAACACATCACAGAGATTGAATGAAAGCAATTAGATCTGATAACATATAAAGAGGCTGTCAGATCAATCAACTAGTCTCAACTTTGAAGAGAACCTGAGCATGAACTCACAGATTGTTATTGTGAAAACCATAGAAATGGATATTTACACACTAGAAATTGGAAAAGATGAAAAGTGTGCAATAAAAATCAAATATGCAATGATTTTGTAAGCATATACGATAAATATTAAACAAATGGTTTGCAGTTCATCCTTGAGGTGCACAGGACTCCACAGAAGAACAAAGTGAAATGTTTACCTGAATAACCTAGCATGAAAAAGAAAAGCTAAATGCGTGTTCAAAATCTATCAGAAAAAAAAAAGATCGGTAGATAATGACCAGAAAACTATAGATTAATCATTAGATAAATACCACGACTATTTTATTAAACTTTGCAGAATCCACATTTCTTTTAAAAGAAAAAAATCCACATGAATAACTTTGCGTGATTATAAACTGCATAGGAATAACTAGTGGATGGAGAACTCATGTTAAATTGATAACAAATAAGAAATATATTTCAAACTCCATAAAAGGAACAAAACAAATGGTTTGCACAAAGTCTATTGTCACTGGACAAATATGTTATATATATATTTTTTAAATAACTACTTTTTTCTGACAACAAACCAGATTCAAATACAAGAAGACTAAATGCAAGAACTAAAATAAGAGTAACTATTTACTTTTCACTATATTTATAAATGTGTATAATAATTTTTTGCTTATCTCAATTGTTGTTAATCTTTAACTAACTTTAATTTATTTTTTATATTAATCCATCTACACTAAATGTGTTTAGAGTAAGGTGTGTAATTATATTTTGTATTTTTTATATACATGTGCATTATCTATTTTTTTAATACGACTGTTATTTTTTTCATATGTATAATTTTAATATTGTTATGGGATCTGGATGATAAAATAGATTTAGTATGTGTATTTATTTAAGTATTTTAAAAAGTTAATTTATTATTATTGTTACCTAGTGTTTCAGATGTCTTGTCAAAATTGATAATAGCAATTGTCTGAGAGGATGTAATGACTATTTATATATTATTACCTGAATAAAATTATTATTGTTAATGTTACATCTGTTTTGCTTTATTCAATTTCATTTATGATTTCATCAAGTTAATTGAGTAATAAAACATGAGTTTCATAAATCCTCAGAGTTATGATCTGGAAATATGAACATCTTTTCAAAGGATATAAATTTAAACTTAGATTGCTAGTGGTATCATTCTCTGATCTATAATATGTAGCTCAAAATAACTAATAGATATTCTAATCTATTTAGGTAGCATGACTTTATATCCATATGATGAGCAGGAAATATTGCTGTGTGGAGTTAACATTATCAGAAATAGGCTTTAAGCTGATAATATTCCTCAGTATGCTCATTATAGTGTATTATTAAATTAATAAGCATGTTGCAGTAGGGTTGAGGAGTCCACACTACTATCATTCATTCAGTGCCAGAACATATAAAAAGTATGAGAACAAACATAAACCCTGAGATAAATAAAGTAGCATTGCACAAATAAAAGTGAAATGTAGAAGTGAAAGAGTGGACAAAACAATAGGGAAGTCAGTGTGTAAGTAATTAAAAAAATATAATGTGATAAAGTTCTATTAGCAACAACAAACCTAAAATAGTATAATGGAGCTATAGTAACAAAAATCAAATAAGTTAGGAAAAAATAGGGGTGGATATGAAAAGAAACTAAGTGGAGTGACTATGTGGTTGAGGAATAGACTCAACACCTATTAATATTTATTTGTGAAAAAGGATAATTTTTTAAAAATATTTTTTGAGTACAATAGTTTGTTAACAAATGATAATAAGACCTAAAACAAAAATGGAAACCCAAAAATGGGAAAAAATATACTGAACTGTTTGCAGAGCAGAAAGATGTTACAAAGCCACATGTTGTAAATAGCAACAAAAATCAGGCAAAAATAATCCCTGAATTTTCAAAAGGGCAATTGGATCAAAAAAAAAATTCTTATTGAAATTAATGGCATAAATGAAAAAAAATGGCTGAAGATAATAAAAATCAAATGGAAAGTGGCAAATCAGATAGATAAAATTAAAAATAAACAAGAGCAGTTGAAAGAAGAAATTGTAAAGAAATTAGAAAGTGGATTATGGAGCTTACGTGACAAGGTAATGAAAATCCATGAAAAGAATAATGCAATAAAAGGGAACATTAAAAATAATGCAATGAAGGTGTCATTAGAAGTTGAAGAGAGCACTGAGTTGGATAAAACAATTGGGACTAGTGATAAATGCCAAAGTGCATTAATTAATGAGAATGATGAATTTTTGCCATGTAATTTAGAAAAAAATAGTTACACAGTCAAAAATGATATTGATGATATAATTGAGTATGACATGGATATCAAGACCTTGGTCAATAATAAAAATGATAGTGATGTTTATACTATGTCTGAATATTTGATTGAAAATACCATTGCAGAAACTCATAAAGGGAAAATTGATGAAAAAAGTGATGAGAATGAAGAATGAAAGGAACACTTTACAAGAACAAATGTTAACCTGGGAACTGTAAATAATTATGGAAATAATAGCAAAGTTATAGAAATTATTTACTTACAAACTTGAATTTTGCTACATGAAAGTTAAAGATAGAAATGATAAAAAGGTACTTCATAAAACCAAAAGGCTTCATAAAACCAAAAGGGGAATGCTCCATATTGTAAAGTCTACAAGTGGAAAAATAAATCTAGAATTAGTCTAAGAAGATTGAAAATGGTAAAACATTCAAACACCAATATGATCAAAGAAAAGAAGATAAACATGAATATAATTGTCAATTCTGACTTGTGAATGAAGTCAAAAATAGAGTCACAGAAAAATGAAATACTAAAGTCTGATAAGATAAAGAAGATCATTCCAAAGTGAAAAGAGAAAATTATTTTTCAGGTTATTCCAAATAACACATACACAACCATTTTACTAAACGTTGCAGAATCCATGTTTATTTTAAAAGAAAAGAAAATCCATATGGAAAAAGGTAAAAATTAAAATTTTATGTAATAAAAGATTACCTATTTTTTGATGACTCTGGATCTGTGAAAAACAAATAAATGATAAAAGAACAAATTACAAAATTTATAAATTAAAAATTGTGACTAAACCAGAAGTGACTGAAATCTGACAACATTCAACCAAAAGTAATGTTTAACTGCTGATGTATATTGCTGTACTCTAGTAGTATTAATAGATGAGTGATTTTCTTATTGGCATAAGGGGGTGATGTATTAATGATGCTCCTTTCCATTATATATATATATATATATATTCTAACCTCCCCCCGCGCGCGTTCTCACCCCAAAATATATTGTTTATTACGAATATTACGGGTTCTAGCTCAGTTAACAAATAAATAAATGAAATATTCAGCATTAATTAAAATGATTACTAGATCTAATTTTAAAATACAAATACGGTTCAATTTTTAAAATGAATTAACAAATATTTACTATTTTCATGAGACATGGAGTGACAATACGGGGAACGAGATAGACTACATTGAGCCATTATCCATACGATACTACCTCAATGGCATAAGAACACTATTCCCCCCTTTTTACTATACCAAATAACTAACTCATAGTATTCTTACGACTTTCTAAGCTCTATTCACTACGATTAAAATAATAATCATATCTTAATCTTCTTTATAACAAGAATCTAGCTTAATTAAATAAAATGAAGTAAAATAAAATAAAATCTCAGGTTCATAAATTGTATTCTAACTGATTTAAAATTAAGGTAGTAAAATATGAAAAGGGAATTTTATGTCATAATCTACTACACAGCAACTAATAATAATAAAAATAATAATAACAATAACGACGCTCTTCCGATCTTTTTCTTCCTAAATGAAATAAATAAATACGTACGTGGTAGTATTTTAATAATCTGACAACAGAATACGTGTGGCAACATTAGCATATAATTTAATGTAATATTGTGGCAACCGACTTATGACCAATAAATAATATAAAATTATGATCTTTTAATTTTAACATACCAATAAATTCTCAAAATTATTATAATACTTTTATGTTTACCTTTTGTGCAAAACTTATATGTCTGTTTCAATTATAAATGTATCGTGATTTCATGCATCCATGTGGAGAAATAACAACTCAGACACAAAAAAACTTTAAAATAAATTTAAAACAAAGTTTATTAACAACATAAATAAATTAACAATATTTTTACACTATATACATTGGATATCCTTTACTTTCATATCTCAACTTAATTTATTAGTTTATAAAATGAAATCAAAATAATATTTACTTTTCCTAGTTAAATCTTATTTTTTAACACTTAAGAAAATACAGTATTATTACTGGATTTATTATTATGGTTAGCTTATTACAAAATGCATTTCTTAGATGATTATCACAAACACTTTGCATCCCTAATATTATTAAAATTATATTTTTTACAAAATTTACACTCATAATAAAACTCTACAAAATAACAAATTTTAGTTTTATATTGGTTGTATGGAATCTTACAAAGTCAAAACATTGTTCTATATTCGGTATTAGGTTTTTATTGTTCATTATCCGATGTTTATTAATCCTAATATTCTCATTCAAGCCTTACTTCAGATGATATAATTACAACTATTAATATAACATGCACAAGTATATGTTTATTATACCTTATTGAACTATTTTCTCAATAAATATGCAATACTTATTTTCTAAATATTATATAAAAAAAATTCATTCAAATTTTATTATCACTTTTAAAATACTTGGTTTAGATTTCTTTTCAAAATCTTACATTCATTTCTGAATTAATTTTACAATATATTATATGATTCTTTCTCTCTTTATGATATTTTGGACTTTCAATTTTAAAGTTACACAATTCTATACATTCCAGCAAATAAACTATTCTTACATAAGCGATAACATATCTTCAGTTCTATTTTATTCATTATTTCTTTGAAAATATCTTTCTGACCGATGCAGATTCACAAAATAAGGATAGCGAAGATAGATGCATAGGATCAAAATATAACTAGAATATTACTCATCATATACCTTGACAATCATGGCACAGTGAATTAAAAAACACTATAGAGGAGTGACCTTTACCTGTCTACCAACCTCTATTATAGGAGCGATGTTAAAGCTATTTCTTCAGCTTTATTATAACATCAAAAGTTTAAAGATATGCAAAAACACTGTCCAAACTATATGTGTTCAGTCATAGGGCTTAGTTAACTATACTGAAATCACACAAAACTAAATATGATCCAAATCCTTTATTTTTCCTATTTCTAAAAAAAAAAAAAAAAAAAAAAAACATCATCTTGGTTTCCTCTCCACTAGTACTTCCAAGTCACTATCCGATCTTATTTCTCAAGATTTTTTCTATACTGTACATCGACAAATACATATCTGCATTACTAACAATAATAAAATTCATTTATTTTAAAACTATTCCACTGTTCTATAAGAAAATCTTTTTACTACTTTCCTCCGTATATTTAATCATATACAAACTATTTAAATATCTGAATACTTTATCACATGAAAGTTCAAAAGAATCACACAATTGTTCTGTTAAATTATATTATTAATATACTTTAAATAAATTATTGCATGCATATTCCGAATTACTCCTATCTCATTATATGTTAAAAATGTTGTATAAAATGTATACATATAATTTAAACTTTCACACTTCATTCTTAGGTCAATAGATGATCTAAAAAAATACATTATGCATTATAAATAACTATTAAAATTACCAAAACGACCTTTATCTCCTCGATTGCATTCCGTAGGCTTCACCATCCATTTGATCCTTGTAGATATAAGATTCACACCCATACACTTTATTTTTAAACAATATTTCTATAATTTTATCAAGTTATTATATTTAAATTTTAATATTACTAAATTTATGTTTATATGTTTTCCCTAATCTCACATAACATTTTATATTTTAAAATAAATTAGTAAAAAATATTCCAAACTATATTTACTGTACTTCTTCATCAAATTTTCTTGAAAACCGTTCATATTAAAGCTAAAAAAAAAATGTTTATTATTTCTTCTTCAGACACTTAATGTTCTTCTCCCTGCTTGTTCAATTTTAAGGCAAAACAATTATTGCTCTGTTTAATCAATATTCATAGATGACAATCCTTGGTTTTTTATAATATTTAATACAATTATTAATTATGATATCAATTAATCCCGTAAAGAAAACGTCTACATATTCTCTTCTAATATTTTCTGCTAATATTTTCACCGCGCGACTTTTATGATGCATCTTCTAGGTACTTTTATTTAAATATTCAGTAAATTTTTCTGTCTCCATGGATCCATTTTCATTAAGTATTTTAAATTTCCATTTTCCTAATCTCTATCTTTATTAAGCGCTTTTATAATGAACACTTTATAATATTTTAATTCTTCTTAGATAAAGTTTTTTTCTTTTCCTTTTAAAAAAATAATGACTCTTTCATATCATTATTCAGTAACTTTTTTCCTTCTTTTAAAGTTCTGGTAACTATATACTTTGTAATGTTTCCTTTAAAAAGGACAAACATTCTTTCTCTGTTATAACTTTTACATAATTTTTTCTTTATGATATACGTATCTTAATTTTTCCATAGAGAAGAATAAAATAACTTCAGAGTAGCCTTATAAATTTGTGCATCATAATTTTTCCTGACGGCAAATAACTTCTCTTTTAAGTTTTCCGTATAGCGTCCAAATTATATTCCTCTGAGTTACAATAATAAGTTTCTGGTTGAGCATAAATAAAGCTGTATCAAGGCACTTTACAAATATTTTTACTTTAGCAATATTTTTATATACTGTTTTCTGTAGTATTTCCATTTTTACTGCAAGGTTTTGGCTAAACTTGAATAAAATTCCTGGTAAGAAAACTTTTAAATTAGCCCTCCATGTAAAGGCAGTTCAAATATTATAATTTAAAAAAACTTTTAAAATAAATACAAAATTTTAAAATTATATCACTTTTCTAGCTTATGATCTTATACAGCTAAAAAAATATGTTACTCCCTCCTTCACTTACACATTACTTTCTCCCGCTTTGTCTAATTCCTATTTTTTGTCTTCTAAAATACCTCCGTTGATTGGTTAATGACTTTTTTAGCGCGAACAAATTTACACATTTTAGTTTTATAATAGATTAAACCTTTTTAAAATAAAGAATTTATGATGTCATGTCTTAAATATTATTTAGAATGTATTTTTTAACTCAATTATAATTATATCAAAATCATTTAAACTTTAAAACAATTATTAAAATAGCATTTAATATTTCAACTTTTACTTTAACGATAGATAGCAATTATATTTAGTTTTATAATTCACAAACTTTATTATTATATTCTAACAAGCGTGTGTGTGAAGGTATATAATATACAGTCACATGATTACTAACTTTATCAGATGATTTTTTAAATTTACGTCTCGGTCTAAATTACCAAAACTGATATATTTTATAAAAAATTGGAAAATAATTTAAAAATGTAGAACTAAATATAATTCTCACCATCATAAAGTTTATCTTAAAATATATTAGATTAAATTTGAATATTAATTATAATTATAATATTACATATCACGTTTATTTAATTTATTAGTTTTAAAACATTACAATTGAATTGTTTAATATACTTTTAACTATTTATAGCTGTATTATTTTATATGGCCAGCTTTTACAACCATAAGCAAGGATATATTTAAGCTTTATTTAACTGTTTTTTAAATAATCCATTACACTTTTACATACCAGGTATTTTTCAGCCTTAAATTGTACTATAAAATCTAATCGATGATACAATTATCAATATATTACACAAACGTATTTTAAAATTTAAAATTTTTTAGTAATTGACCATTCTACCTTATTATGACCTATAGATAAGGGCACAATATATATATCTGTATTGCACCTACCCAAAATTGAAGGTTCAAAGTCTTTAAAAGTAGCCCCTAAGTCTAAAAAAAGCAGGGCTTGTATAAAATATTTATTGTGATAATTACCATGGGCAGAACATGGATCATGTGCCTCTAAGACTAGAATATTTAATAAGCAGTACAATGCAAAATCTTGGTTTTATTCTTCCATTTAGGCTGTATGCTGCATAAGCTTAAAGAGATATAGTTTCCAGGTATTCATGCTGCAATGTATATTTGCAACCTGTGATTGAATATTTTATCCATAATAGGATTGGAGTTGGTATTCATGCTTTTCAATTGTCATTCCAATCATGAGAAACAACTTAACCATGAATTGAGAGCACAGAGGTGGAACTGTGGTAAAAACAGCTGAATGTGAGAAATTTAAATGTTTAGAAATGTGAAATAAACTTGATCTAAGCAAACAATGTGTTTGATGCAGTTAAGATGGGGGTAATGTAATGATGCTAACTAAATCATGCATTAAATGTAAATATCAAATATTGACGTTAATAATCAACCACACTTTAATTTTGAAGTCCTCAGTAAATAAAGGGTTAACTTTGAATATAAGTCTAATAACTGATGGCAATTTAATTCCAAAACCTTTTAAAATAAAAAGCCAAAGTATACAACCTAATAATTATTGACATCAATTGTAATGATTAATATTTTAATTTCCACATAAACCCTTCTCTACATAAGGTATTTTATTCCAATGCTGTGCATGTAGGTTTATTTGCATTTTCTTTCAAATAAATATTTTTATATAAAAAAGATTTTAACTAAGTATAAAACTAAATATTGGAAAAAAGAAAGAGGGAAAGAAACAGTTTTTTAAAAGTTATCCATAATAGAAATTTGAATTAACTTTCAATTTATAAAAAAAAACATAGTATTTCAAAATGAATAACTTTGTAGTAATAAAAGAATAAAAATATTATTTTTTTTTTCTTTTTTCTCTTTCTCTATTTCCAATTGTGTTAAATCATCATAGTTTTCTTCTATGTGTTTATCAAAAAGCAAACCTAAATAATAATAGTAAAGGGATATTTTTAATTAACTTATTTATAAAAAACACATTATAGAGCTTGAATGAACATAATTAGTTTTAATAATATATAAAGAGGCTGTCAGAAGCTTATTCAACTAGTCTACATTTCTGAAGAAAGTATGAGTATGGACTCACAGATTATTGGAAAACCACCAAGAGAACATGCATATACACACTAGAAATTGGAAAAGCTAAATTGGGTTTGATATAAATCAAATATACAATGGTTTTGTAGGTATATATGATAAATATTAAACAAATAGATTACTGAAACTTAAACAATTCATTCTTTTATTGCACAAAGTTCCACAGAAGAAGAAAGATATTTACTTGAATAACCTAACATGAAAAAGAGAACTTCATTGCTCATTCAAGCTCTTATACATAATGCTTAAGTGTGTCTTACCAAAAAGGAATAAAAAAGATTAACATATAATAAACAGTAAACTATAGACTGATCATTGAATAAATGACACAACCATTTTACTAAACTTTGCAGAATCCATGTTTATTTTAAAAGAAAAGAAAATCCATATGGATAAATTTGTGTTATTATAAATTGCATAGGAATAACTAGTGGATAAAGAACTCATTTTAAATTGTGAACAAATGAGAAATATATTTCAAACTTCATGAAAGGAAACAAAATAATAGATCTGCACAAGGACTATTATCACAGGGCAAAAGTGTTATGTTTTTTTTTGAATAACTACATTTTTTCTGACAACAGACCAGATTTGAATACAAAAGAACTAAATACAAAAACTAAAGTAAGAATAACTATTTAATTTTCACTATATTTATAAATGTGTATAAATATTTTTTTTCCTTCTCTCAATTATTAATCTTTAACTAATGTTAATTTTTTTTTTTACATTAATCAAATGTGTTTGCTTTAGAATAAGATGTGTATTTATATTATATTTATATTTTATATTTTTTATATACATGTGTATTATCTATATTTTAATATGATTGTTATTTTTTTTCACATAAATAATTTCAATCTTGGTATGGCATCCAAAAGATAAAGTAGGTATTTTTTTTAGTATGTGTATTTATTTAAGTTTTTTTAAAAAAGTAATTTAATATTATTGTTGTTTAATGTTTTAGATGAAATGTCAAGGTTGGTAATGGCAATTGTTTAAGAAGATCACGTTCAATGTTATTACCAGAATAATATCATTATTATTATCGTCATATCTGTTTTGCTTCATTCACCTTTCATTTATGCCGTTCATTAAGTTAATTAAGTAGTGCTACATTACCAGCGAGTTCTTCAAAGAATATACGTTTTAACCTAAGTTGCTAGTGGTGCTGTTCTGGTCTTTAATGTATAACTAGACAGAACTAATAAATATTCTAATATACTTAGATAGCATGAGTTTATATTCATCTGATGAGCAGGAAATATTACTGTGTGGAATTAACATTGCCAGCAATAGGCTTTAAGCTGATAATGTTCCTCAGTATGCTCATCATAGTGTATTATTGGACTAGTAAGTCTGTTATATTTGGGACACTGTGGCCTAATTATGGTGATGTTGAGGGATCTGGGTCACAATATAAATGTATATAGTGGTTATGTAACATAGCAAGCATATACTCAATTGTTAAAGATTATTTAAAGTTCTTTCAAATTTAAAATATTATTGTTATTAAGAATGTGCATGCATGTGTGTGCATTTGGTAAAATATATATGGGTTAAATAAATAAGTAAAATTATGAAGAAAACTTGTAACAATAATTAAAGTGAATTTTAATAGATAACTTAAATCCATGTAAGATGACTTAAATTTTTTAAAAAGGAAGATTGTTTGGAAAAAAAATTACTGATAACAAAAATGAATCTACAAACAGTAAGATTAGAAGTCTCCCATTTACAAACAGTAAGATAAGAAGAAGTCTCCCATTTATTCTGTGTTTAATTACCAATCTATAGTATATTTTAATTTAAAAAAATAAAATAAAAGAATGGATAAGAGAGAAAATAAGAAAACATGAGGTCACAATTTTTAGGAGGATTAATTGTAACTAGATGGAAAAGTTTATCAGTATAAACTTTTTAGCTTTTGTGAACTCTTAACATGACTAAAAGTTATTTCACAGTTTTGTGTAATTTATGAAGCAATAATCGTCCTAGCCAGAAATATGGAATCCAATGATCATTTGTTAATACAGTCAGAGAATATGCATTGGTAATTACTAAAGTATATTAATCCATCATAAACTATCTAAATTTCTTCTGGAAAGCAGAATAAACTTCAATTTAATGCAGGATTAACTAGAAACACTGTTGGAAAATGTTTGCCTCTATTTTATCACAAAAAATAGAATATTTAAAATGAAGATAGCTGACAGAAAAACATCACAATTTTCATACCAATCTGATCAGTAATGAAAGCACTAAAAAATGATCAAGGTGAGACTATTTGTTTTGAAACTTAAAAAAGACAACAACAATCTATAGGAAGACTTTAAGTTAGTACATATTAGAATGCATTTTATATGTATTAGTTGCTAAATCATTGTTATGTATTTATTTTTATATTCTTAACTGTATGAATTCATTTTAAAATAATTAGTTTTATTTTTGTATATGTGTGTGTGCATGTGAGTTAATTTTAATTGCTGAATAAATGATTATTAGTTTTAAAAAATTAAGTTGTCAGTGCCACTTTATTTCACAGCTTACATTTCCAAATGATCATGTTAGCACTTATTAATAATCTTAATTAGAAAGAGTGTTTAACCACTTGACAGAAATTCCAGAATATTCTATGAATTGGGAAATCATGGTATTTGAAATTGGTTCATTCAGCATGGTGCCCTAGTAAAAGAATAAAAATGCATATTTTTATTTATTTATTTAAATTAAATTATTGCTGAGTCGTAAAAACTATTTCAAAATATGAATGTAGATTTTAGGGAGATGATTAAGAAATATAATCTGTTTTAGGTTTAATCATCTTAAATATTATCTACTTTAGATGTGACTATGAAATTTGCCTGTGTTTAGTTATATTTAAGTGAGTTCCCTCAATGTTACCAGTACAATAAAATGGCATCCTGAAGTGTAGCTGGTTTAAGTCATTTTTACCTGAGAATTTATTACATTAAAATGGCATTCCAACTAGGGCTAAATTAAACATTTTTACAAAAGAATTTGGGACAAAAATAATTTTTTATTGTGTGGCTCGAAAATATATATATATTGAAACAGTCGATCTTAGTTCAAGATCGAGTTTCACTGTTCTGCCACAACCCATGTTTCATCCTGCTTTTTTTTGTCACACGTATATAAACTATACATATATTTCTGAGAAGCATCTATAAAAGTTATAAATACAAATTTTAAATAAAAATTCTTTAATTATTTTTTTATTAATATTTCTAGATGCGACTCAGATATATACATATATTAACGGAGCTTTTATATATATAAAAGCACAAACAAATATTGTAAATAATTTTGTATTTTTTTTCTTAATTATATTTTTAATACTTTGTAATTATTTTTCTTCATATAATTACACAAATATTCAAGATGGAAGATGCAATCCTTAACTGTCCAAGAGTAATTAAAGGGGTGGGAACATTAGTTTGTTTCATGCTTTTAAAAGACATTAAAGTTAATGAAAATAAAATTTAAAACAAAGCTAATTGATTTAGTTAGCTGTTAACATTTTTATCAAATCTATTTCCAATCTGGAAATTGATTTGAATTTATTTTTGAACAGTTATCTTGCGATTGCATCTCCAATAACAAAAGAGAGAATATTTCTGCAAATTAAAAGATTCAATTAGAGTTAAGAAGTTTAATTAAAAACATTCTTTGAATAACTGAAAACTGGTATAAATAGGGCCAAAAATCTATTGTGTCAGAGAGTGTTGGGTCAATAGTCACTAGCCAACTCCATGTCTGTTTGATTTTTAAAAAGAGGGGCCTAAGCCCAAGCCCCCTTCCCCTCTGTCTTCAGCTCCACTCTTTACTGTGCAGAGATGTAGCTCCTACCACTTAAGAGTGCCCATGCTGTCAAAGAATGCCACTTGCCACAAAAGATTCATCAGTACTTCATTCCATTGAATCCTGAGGTAACCAGCCCAAATATATAATTATATTACCTAATTCTAACTTGTAACTCTGTAAAATTATGTTTTTCTTTATGTTTAATCTTTTTTTCTTAAACTCGCTAATCGGCAAGTGTGTTAAATTAAAAATTATCTTCTTGGATTGATTCTCTTCTATCTAAATCATATTACTGTAAAAACATTTCATCCAACTCACACTTCTTATAATTTGGTGCGATTATAATTTATTTTTAATGATATTTTTATATTTTTCACTTAATTTTATTTGTAAATACCAATTAAACCCAGTTTTATGTACTTCTTCTATATCCTGCTGTGGAATAGAAGGGGAGGGGATTAATGAGTTCTTGTTAGTTATTTCTAAATAATTTGTAAGAATGAGTTTGTATTTTAAATAAATATATGCTTTTTTAAAAAAAAATTGATCATAAGTTTATACAAAATATATAAATACTTTTCAATCTGGGATGGATATTGGTATCCATTAATTTTGTTAATTTTTTTTATTGATCATCATCGCCAAAAGGCTGGTGACTTAAATCTACTTTGTTATTCACACTTTTAAGTGCACGAATTTTAGTTTTTTTTATATGTTAAACAAAATAATGATTCAAGAAGGGGGAGCAATGCACATTTCATTAATTATATTGTTAACTTTTGATAAATGACTTTATCTCACATGGGTCATTATTTTAACATATCATTACATATTTGTTAAAACATTTAAGGCTTTATGTTAATATTTAACATCAATGATTTCATATTCTTATAAAAGCATTGTTAGCATAAGCCACTCTTCATGTTATTAAGCTTTACTAGAGACATGCATCGGAATGCCCGAGTCATCTCATCTTCATTTCAGGTCGGAAACAGGGTGATGAATGTCCCTGGACTATATATATTGTACCGGGTTCGAATATGTGTCTTCGAAACACCGGTCCCTTAGGCAGAGAAGAACATACTCAGAGAGTATGTATGCCCAAATGATAGCTATAAAGTATATAACTAGCATTACATTTCCAGGACATAACTTCTTCTCGACTGTTGAGTTCAACACCAGAGTTCAAAGCACTTTTTTGTTTCGTGTAGACATGGGTGCCAGCTATATATTCTGAAAAGAATAAACAACACACTTTGAACAATGGCCACTAACTCAACGCCTAAGTGTCCACCACTAGCTCAGTAATTTGTAGTCACTAACAGATTATACATACTTAATGGTGAAAGAATTAATAAAGGAATTGGTAGAAGGAATTGATAAAAAGAATTGACTGACAAATAAAGTTTAAGTTTTAAGACAATTTATTAACTAACATTAATTTACTAAATTTAAACATCTTTTATAATTTTTTAACTAATATAACACATGCACATTTAAAATTAACCCACTATAATATATCTTATAAGAAAGCATAAATAAAATCATATAGCATTCACAAACATGCACATCAATAGTTCATTTTATGCATGATTATAGAGTTCAAATTACTTGTCTCTGGAGGCTTTACAAATTAATGCAATGCAATGGCTATTATAGAAATAAGAATATGAAATATTATTACCTAGGATTTTGAATGTAGATGTAGAACTTCATTTTATTTGGTTACTGCTTTCATTACGAATACTTCCAGCCGGCTGGGACGTTTCCTTGATGAGTTTCCTTATTATTCATGATTATTACTATTGGAGACAATTAGATATTGATGGAGATTTCCAAGTTGTTACGCTGACCATATTTCATGGGCAGATCTTGCGGTTTTCATCGGACTTTAGGCTGTGGAGAAAAACGTGTGCTCCCAAAAGCTGCTCAGCACTGCATTTTGTTTCTTGATACAATTAACTCAACTGATTGTTCTCTCTTGACTTAACTGACTCAATTAATTTGTGAACTAAACTCATTATCCGATAAAATTTTACTATTTATACCTGTGAAGTGTTTTTCTTTTCAATATCCTCCGGCAATATCTGTTGTCGAAATTTCATTGATAATCCTTTGACAATGTGTTTTGGAAGATTGTTTAATTAGTAATAGCCATGCAGACATGTTGTTTTATATTTTTAATTAATAGCCATTGCCATGTTTTTTAATGATAATCTTCTTTAACTTTCATTTATTTATAATAACATTTATTACGCATACATTTATTCTATTATTGACAATCGCACATATATACGCACATATATTACTAGTTTTAAGATTACTTTTTCTTTAATTCAAATGAAAAGAGATTTGTATTTTTTAACTTTAAATTATATTTCAACTAATAATAAATTCTACTTCCTTTTATAAAACTTTTAGTTTAAATTTTCTAAGCAAAACTCCCCCTCTCCCCTTTCATTCAATTATTTTCTAACTTTTATTTCAAAAACTAATGATAGAAAACTATTTGACTCTTGTTTTTTCGAAAACAAACTGTAATAAACTCTTCAACATTTAATTTTACATTTTCCTTTTATGAAAGATTATTTTAATAATTTTTTTTTAGATAAATTTTTTATGTGCCAATTTCAATATTGGTACAATATATATATATATATATATATATATATATATATATATATATATATATATATATATATATATATATATATATATAACAAGAACAGTGCATGAGTTCAGCTAGACTGTTTTTTTCTGTGACATGATAAAGCACCTCAAAAAAAAATGGATCCGCAAATATTCGGCTATTATGCTAGCACTGCATTTTAGCCTGTTTGACAAAATAAACTGTAATAATGTGTAATAATGAAACATTTTTCCCTTTAAATATTTTTTGTTGGAGTTTTAGATCCAACCTCTCATGAAGCTGCCCCCCCCTTTATTGAAACAAGTCATTCCCGTATTGATAGTTTCACATGATTTGATTGATACAAGTCGAAAATGTATAATAAAGAAATGTTTTTAGTATATTTACGGATCATAAAATATATCCTTATTCCTTTGTAATAAATAAATGCTATGAATGAAAATAAAACTATGTTTCAAATGCCAAAGGCATTTTATTTTAGTTGTATAAACTGCAAAACTCTATTATAGTATATTTATATGTGTTCTAAATGTATAAAACATCCACCAGTAACCCAGATGAATTTGTTTTTGTATCAATAAATAAAATCCGATTTCAAAATTACAGGTTATGAATTGTAATGCTGCACTAAATTGATATCTGTTAAAATAAAAAACATGCATTTACTAAAGTTTGTCAAATATTTGTAACTAAAATAAAGTTTTAAATGCATGAAGTTGATTATACATATATAAAATATATAAAATCTTGAATTTTTGTCAAATAAATATTTATATTTTTAAACTTAATCCAGTTGTTTGAATCTCATTAATATATTTATGTATGTTTTTAACTTATATATTGGGTTCACTCAATTTTTCATCTTTATCATCATCAGCTGAGTTCTCATGCAAAATGCTGTAGCACACGGGCTGAGATAGAATGAATTTATGTGGTGTCACTGTAGATGTCTATAGTGTTATAGATTTAGGGAATGGGCAAATAGGTTAGATTTCATGATTGCTCCTGACCTGTGTATCTTGGGCATGATTGGATTCAGGTACTTTTGCTTAGATTATAAATCTTGTTGGATGGACATACATTTTCGACCAGTACAATATATATATATATTGAAGCAATCGATGTCTAGTCATCATCGATGCTTCATGTTTCACCATCTAGACAACCTCCTAGGGGTCCGCAATTCAGACCCTGCTATAAATATATGCTATTCACTCACACTGTATGCCGAATCATTAGAAAGATTAGTAAAATTATTTTTTGTTTAGTAAAAATGAAACAGTAGTTTGAGTGATGCGTATATATATTATGACTAAAGCAATAATTTTATTGCTACGTTTATTGCTGCAAAATACCTTTGCTTATATATTTGTAATTATTTTTATATCTATATGTATTTTGATTTAAAGTATTTAATTAAACTATTGGGATGTAACAACAAAGAAAAATGGGGAAGGCTTGAAATACTGAGATTATCTTTATTACTAGTCAGATCATTGTCTATAATTAAAATCTATAAATCTTAATTAAAATCGAAAAAACAAATCGTTTATCAGTTGTTGTCGAATGATTTAAAATAGCTAAAAATGGTATTTCAAGCCTTATCTATTGAAAATATTTTTGCTAATTAAATGTTGTTTTTAAAGGGATTACAGAGATAAGGTTGGTATATGAAATTGCATTCTGGGCAGTATTGAAATGTTATAAAAGGAACCACAGAACAAAGGAAGTTAGTTTACTTAGAGTTTACTTTCAGTTTTTAGTTGAGTTCAGAGGAGTTTTTAGTGAGTTGAGTTGAATTACTTAAGAAGCCAACACAAGTTCTGCATGATGAAGAGTGAGTAGTGGAATCTAGCACCTTTTTCTTCTTCTCTCAAAGAACTGTCTACCAGCCATCAAAAATTCCATCTGACCCGTTATAAGTAGATTTGCCAACCTACTTGCTGATATGCTGATATCTTAGGTAAAATCATGAAATTTCGAGCTGCTTTAATATGAACATTCCTGGGTGATTTATAATTTGTAGTAAAATTAATACAAGATCTATTTATAATGTTTTGCTAATTTTGCTCATAAACTCTCTCTCTATAATCCTTTATTAATATTTATGTAATTCTAAATATACGTTGCATTCAAGCTCAATTTATGTTTATATCACTTTATGCGGTTTAATTAAATGTATACAATTTATTTTGTTTAATATATATATTATTTTCTCTAATATGTCGGTATCAATCAATCTCACGACTGTAATTAAATTCATTAGTAAAATTATATTCATTTGTTTATTTAAAATAAAAATCATTCACCAGGTTGGTTGTATACTTAAAAGTATTTTATCATGGATGCTTATTTTATTTTGTTGTTTAGTTGCCTTTATAAAAGATCGCGACACTTAATATAAAATTCCACCTTTTCTTACCATTGCCTGAAGGGCTAATTCTTTAGTTAATACGTATATGGGAATCGAATCTTAAATATAAATTTTATTAGCTTAATAGATCGGAAATAAAAGTTATTATTCATTATGATTTGTTAAATGACTCAGAATTGAAAACAGATTATTGCGCAAGAGGTTAGACCTTTCCAAACTTTAAGTAATAATATAAAATTATATAAACATTGCTGGCATACATTTTCTTTTATTCTGATATTTTATCTTTCCATTTCTTGATTGCTTTGAGATCGGAAGAGTTGGACGTATGAAGCTCCCATCCCACTTTTCAAAATTGTTCGTTCAGAGACACTACTCTCTGTGGAATGTAAGGTTTATGAGGATTATGAGCTGCGAATGGCAGTACATAATGATCTGGGGTCTCAAACTCAGTCTCTCCTTTGATATCACTCCGCCAGAATGCGCAGACATATCCAATCTCAGTTCGTTTCAAATACTCTTTTAAAATGATAAAATATTCACAATCGCCATGAGGCTTTATTTCTTTAATTGTATGCTAGTACCGTTACTTTGCTCTTTAATTTGAACATCCATTCATCTAATCTTAGTAAGTCGCAATGATATGTTAAAGATAATGATTCATTTCGTAAAAATACATTTAGTTCATTGAGTTAAGACACTTTCTTTTAAAAACCGTTATCGATTTCTATAAACGTAAATCTCATTTATATTAATGATTGCATAACTTACTCTCGTAAATAAAGCGCATTGTTTGTTTCTTATTTCTAAAAGACGTCTTTTCCAAACAATGCGAATAAAAGTATAAATAATGGTTCTCCTAAGAAATACATGATTGAAATCATATATTTTGCCCATTATCAAATAAATCATTTACTGTTAAAACTGTCACGATATTTTATATTTAATTTCGGCATCCACAACACTCCGTAGCAAAAGTTTTCTTTAATTAGCTTATTAACTCCGCATAAGTTATAAAACACTATAAAATTGTATCTGTAAAATTATATTTATTAAATGAGTAATAGAGGGGATTTTATACAACAAATTCCAAAGTCTTGTAAATAAATAGTATTGTCCCAAGCATGAAACTCTTTGGTAAAATATACATACGTTTCTTTAATCTTTTGTAATATATATATGCGTTTGTTTAATATTTAATAAATATATGTATTTCATGTAAATCTTGGTTTGTCGTTGAATTTATTAGTTTCTAGTTAATATTTAGAACTATTTTCTTTAGCTAAGAGCTTAGCATTAATAAATAACTATAATAATGTAATAACTGGGCTACTCTGACTTCGATCATCATCATCAGTCTGATCTTATGCTCTACTGCTTTGTTTTGCTTCTGGGCATGGATTTAAAATAATTTTACTGTGTCATCAGAATTGTTGTTCATTGGGTCAGATATTCGAAGAATAGGCAAATAGGTTAGAATTCAGGACTGCTCCAGACCTGTGTATCTCGAGCATGATCGGATTCAGGTACTTTTGCTTAGGATTTGAATCTTGTTAAGTGAGCATACTATTTTGACCAGTACAATATATATATATATATATAATAAATAAAGTTTGATATCTGTATTCATTTCACAATATGTGGATGTGGCGTACAATACATTGGTGAATCTAAGTGTACATTTGAGAAGAGAATAAAAGAGCATATGCTTTAATATAATAGAATTCAAAAAGAGAAACAATTTGGAACAGATGTAGATAAACCTTCATCATCTGTTATATTTGATCATAATAAATCTTGTCAATATGGATTTAAATTTGATTATAAAAATATGAAAATTATTCAAATTGAACGTTGTCATAATAAACGTAAAATAAAAGAAGCTATATTGATTTTTAATATTGATTTTGAGAAATCGTCAAATGTTAATGAATCGCCAGTCATCAAATGTTAAGATAACAGAATTGTGGGAAATCTGAATTGAACTATGGGTATTGTTAAAGGTTGTCTCGTTTTGATTATTCACTGTTATATAGTTGATAAAGACTACAAAGTGTATAGTCTAAAGTACTTCTAAAAGAATATAATTTATATAAATTGTACTGTATTTTGATATATATATATATATTGATTTATATATATATCAACCATTATCAATCCACTGCAGGATGAAGGTCTCTCCAATTTCAATCCATCTTTTCCGATCTTTAGCTTCTCTTCTCCACTTCACTCCTGCACACTTTCTTATTTCATCCATCCATCTCACATGTGGTCTCTTTCTGGGTCTTTTACAATCTCTTGGAATCCAGTTTAAATTTTCAATTGTCCATCTAATATCATCTCTTCTAAAAATATGTCCAGCCCAACTCCACTTCAATCTTTTTAATTTTTTCTGTGAGGTCAGTAACACTTGTTTGTTCTCTTACCCATACATTGCATTTTCGATCTCTTCTTGTTACTCCCAACATGCATCTCTCCATACTTCTTTGAGTGGTCTGGAGTCTCTGCATTGCTCTTCTATTAAGTGTCCAAGTCTCAGATCGATAAGTAAGAACTGGTAAAACACATTTGTTAGAAATCTTCCTTTTCAAACACATAGGCATATTTCCTTTTAGTATCAAGTTATTTCTACCAAAAGCATTCTAACCGAGTTTAATTCTATGATTAATTTCATCCAGTATGTTTCCATCTGTATTAATAATCTGACCAAGGTATTTGTAACTGTTAACTTCTTTTAATTCATCATAATCAATCTTTATTTTCATATTTTGAAAAAATGTATTAAACATTACTTTAGTCTTTTTAACATTTATCTTTAGCTCTACTTTCCTACTTTCATCTGATAACTCCTGCAACATTTCCTGTAACTCTAAAGCATTATTTGCAAAAACAACTATATTATCTGCAAAATCTAAATGACTTAAATAATCACCATTTACTTTCACTCCTTTAGATTCCCATTTTAATCCACAAAACTTATATGGAGTCACCCTGTCTTACACCCTTCTAAATGTTGACTTTCCTACTATCATTATGTAATCTAATTGTTGCTGTTGCATTTTTATAAACATTCTTTAAAATTTGACAATATCCTGGATCTATACCTTGATGATCGAATGCTTTAATCACTGAAAAAATGTTTATAGAATCAAATGCCTTTTCATAATCTACAAATCCTAAGCATAATGGCAACTCATATTCATTTGTTCTTTCTATAACTTCTCTCAATACCTGGATATGATCTACTGTACTAAAACCACTATTAAATCCAGCTTGTTCTTTTGGTTGGTGGAAGTCAGAGTGTTCTCTGTAGACGAGTTGTAATTATCTTAGTAAAATTTTTGTATAAAACTGATAAAAGACTGATAGGTCTGTAATTTCTAATATCTTCTTTATCACCTTTTTAAAATATTAATATTAATACTGCATTCTTCCAATCATCTGGTACATCTTTATCATTTAGACATTTGGAATATAACTTTGCTAAAAAAAATTCTATTTCTTCACCTGCTTCTTTTAGTATATCAATTATAATTCCATCATTACCTGGCACCTTTCCTTTCTTCATAAATTTAATTGCATGTCTCACTTCCTCATTCAAAATTCTGGGCAATTCAGAAGATATAATAGGTATAGGAGGTACTTGTTCTTTATTACTATATAATTTTTGATAAAAGTCTCCTACACATTTTATGATGTCATCTCTCTTTTTAGTAACAATACCATATTTTTTTCTTATTGCAGATATAAATTTCCTACCAATACCAAAATGTTGTTTTACATTCTTTAGACTTTTATTCTCTTCTACAGCTTTCCTTGCTAGTTCACAATTATACTTTCTTATATCATTTTCAACTCTTTTCCGCACCATTTTACAAAATTTGAGATATTCAATCCTTTTTAATGCATCATTTTTGTATATCTTCATATTCCTTCTTTTCTTCATAAATTCTCTAGTCTCAGTAAAAATTTTATTGGTCAATTGCTGCTTTTTTCTACCCAGCTATCTTTGTTGCAGTTTTTAAAAGTGTATCAATTATTTTCATATGAATTTCATTCAAATCTGAATCGTGTTCAAAATCTACTAATACTTGAAACCGATTTGTAAGTTCTAATTTAAATTCATTAGAATGTTTCTGAAGATTAGGAATATCAACTGTAAATATTGTTTTTCTTAATAATTTTTGTCTTTCCAGTTTTGCATTAACATGTATCTTACATCTTACTAATCGATGATCACTTCCTGTGTTAAATTTATTAAGAACATTACAATCTTGAAATATGTATTTTCTGTTAGTCAAAATATAATCCAATTCTGTTGTACCTTCATTTGGATGCTTCCATGTTCATTTCCTTTTAACCTTTTTCTCAAAAAAAAAATCGTAATATTTTTTTTTCTTTTTCTGCAAACTCCAGAAGTCTATATCCTCTCTCATTTCTATTACCATAACCAAAATTACCTACAGCATTTTCGTCTTTCATTTGTTTACCAATTTTAGCATTAAAGCCTCCCATAACAATTTAAAATGTTGTTTATTCTGATCAAAACTCTTTTGTACATCCATATAAAAATCTTCTACTACTTCATCACTATGAGAACTTGTTGGGGCATAACCCTGAATTATCTGCATTTGGTATCTGCTATTAAGTTGTAAAACTAATCTTGCCACTCTGTCTGATACACCATCAATCTTAACAATGTTGTTTTTTCCATTTTTTATTTATAATGAATCCTACTCCACTTGTATTTCCGATATTTGTGCCTTTATAGTAGAGTACATGTCCACTTTTTAAATCAATTGTTTCTTCACTTTTTCTTCTAACTTCACAAAGTCCAATAATGTCCTATTTAATATAAGATAGTTCTTCTTCTAACTCTTGCAATCTTCCTTTACTTGAAAGTGATCTGCAGTTGTAAGTACCTAAATAAAAAGTCATCATCAAATGGCAGCCTGAGTCCACAATCAGGGGATTCTTAGCATCCTCCGCCTTCGGCCACCAACCGCTGCCTTGGTTGATGACTTTACAGCCTCCTTGGAATAATGGCCATGATTTATTTTTGTCTGTCATGATTGTATATATAGATAAAATATTTTTAAACTCGGAGGTAAAAAGCCAATAAACTCACCACACTGGCTAATGCATGTTGGTGAGCAGCCCATCCATGTTCGTATACTATTTACCCTGGTCAGTTTCTTTAAGGCCTCCAAGAGGAATCGAAGGGTCTCCTTTCAGTTAATAGCAAACCTCTTTCTGCAGCCATATATATATATGAGAGCACACCCTGAGAAAACCCAACATAAAAAGAGCAAATTTTATTAGATAAATGTGTATACACCTGGGTCTCTTTTTATGTGGATTTATTTAACACGATTTTGAAGTTATGTGATTCATGTTTCACTGGAAGTCAAACTCCGATAATGTGCTATTACTTTAAATAATAAATTTTGCACACTTACATTATATTGAAAGTAATAGCACATTATTGGAATTCGACTTTCATCTTAGTAATTTCAATATTTTCAGTGCTTTATAATAGTAGAATTTTATGCAATAATGAAATTAAAATCATGATTTCCTCATTTTATGTATACACACATTAAATTTTACAAGATTATAATGTAAATTTGTTCAAACATTGTGCATGTTAATTTTGCATTTTAAATCACATTCTGTTTTTGCTTTTTAAAAAAGAACGTAATCAATTATTATTTTCTTATTAATGACACTAATCATTAACTTCCAATGAGAGCTAAATGGTTGTATGTCTGGATATCACGAGCTCCATAAACAATTAATAAAATCATTGTCTCAAAGATTAATTACTAATTACATTGTCACCAGAAAACCATTGACACAACATGAGTGTGAAGTTGGTGCTAGTTGTTTGCAATTGAATGTGTTTTGGCAAATAGCTATAATAATTAAAACATGTATAAAAAAATGTAAATTACTGTACTGTAAATTATGCTAAAAATATATTATTTTAAATAAAATTAAATATTATAGTTAAAAAAAGTTTGTCTTGTATCAATTTTTTTCAAATTTGAAAATTTTTATTAGTCATATTTTATTTCCTTATTTTTTTTGCGCGCGAATTTTAAAGTAATTTTACATTGGTGCCTTGCTTTTATGTGAATTTTGAAAAATCACACACTGCATTCCCCCCTTTTTTAATGTAAGTTACGTCTATTTTTGCACGATTTCGTTTGCGCGTGTTTTCTGAGGAACCTATCTATCGCATAAAATGAGACCCAGGTGTATATATATTCTAATGTTTAAAAATTAATACACGTTTATAAGGGGATTGAGATGTTTAATAGGCATCCTCATTGTAGCCAAGTCTAACTATCAGAATTTTCCTAAATGTAATATAAGTGAATTTACGAAAGATGACTTTTCAATTACAAAGATGACTTTGAGTTAAGTATCAAATAAATATGCGATGCATCAATTATATATATTCTAGCATAATAAGCATAGATTAAATAATTTCTCAATTACAATGTATAGATTAATATGTTTCATATGTATACATTAAATATAATCTATTTTGTGTGATCACGTTACAAGCCAATTGTAACTAAATACAAATCAATTCTAACAAATGAAAAGTTATTCTTTATTTTGTTAACTTTATAAAAACTTATTAAATTAACATGAAACACATTTTGCAATCTCTCGATCGGTCATCCACATTGTATTTCAAATATAACTAAAACAATTGGGAGAGTTTACAAATATCACATATATTATTGGATAGTTTAAGCTAATTATAACTTTATTCTAACCAATGAGAATTTTTATTCAAATGGTCACACATCCACGTTATAGATTGATTGTACTATATTCAAATCTATATGGCATTTAAACACTTGCAGCTAAATTACATGCCAATTATAACATTTTAAGGAGGGATCGATGGATACTTCATCATTTCCAGCTAACACTATTTCTAAAACCTACTGGGATGATGATGATGGTATAGAATATCTATAAGCTTAATTGCCAGGGTGCCAAATTTCAACTTTAATAAAATATAAAGGTTAAACCTCAATTTAATACTCTTAGTAATAATATTTCATGAATCGGTTAATGCATAATCGATTTAGAGAACACTGAGAATGTATTAAAATTGACAATATTAATATCTTTAAGAATTCTAGGTTATTCTCAGTGCATTCCCCATTCACTATGATTAAAGCTACAATTAAATTTTATTCTAATTATAAAGTTCTATATTCATCTCCACCTTCCTGATCCACTCTCCATCAACTTCACATCCATATGTCTATTACACTATTATTTACTTGACTATTAAAATTTACATTTTTGCTAGCTCATTTTCCCTTATAATCTCTTCTCAGGGTTTTTAGAATAATTAGGTGTGGAAATCGAATAAGCGGCGATAGATTATTGGTGATCAATACTCCTCTCTTGATCGCCTCCAAGGTGATTTCAGTTGTCTTTAATGCAGTTTAACATCTATTTACATTAAAGCTCGGAATATTTTAAGTTTATTAAATCTTTTTAGAAATACATTATAAACCTATTCATTATTATAACAAAATTATAAAGAAGTGGGTCTAAAGAGGGGTTTGAATACAATGGTAGTGAAAGGATTTTATGCCCACCCGACTGCACTCGCTATCACTCAATAACTATCTCTATTCACAGTTTATACTTTAATAATACTAAATTATTTGGTAATTTTATGTATCTGAAATTAACCTTTTAAATAATTTTACTGAATGTTAGTTACACACATGATAATTCAAACATTAATTACAATATATTGATGTATGATTGGATTGGAAATATCTAGATAATAATAACCCACAAAAACATTGAGACATATGCAAATTTTATTTAAAACAACAAATTTTATTTAAAACAACAAATTTTATTTGACAAACTATAATTCACTACAAAAACATATACATTATATTTACGCTTTCATTTTATCTTAAATATAGTGAATACCAATTTCTTTCTGTGTTCAATGCTTTCTCTTTTATTACTGATTTGTTTTAGAACTAATTTCTCCCCTAATTAAATTTAATAATTTTATTTAACGAATCTAAAATTAATATTCCCTTGAAAATTTCTTAATCTTATCCTATCATTCTGATCAAACATTCTTTTGCCTTAATCTTTACAATAGAGATATCTTAATAATAGTGAGACTAAGTCATTGCAAATAAATTGGCATCAAGATCAATCATCATCATAGTGCACACACTCTATTCTCATGTTCTTATGACATAATAATATTCAACAATACTACCTTTCCAGCGAAGTTCTCAGCTGGCCATGTAAATATTTATTAAATAATTTCATATACGCATTCCTTACGCCTATGCTTAAATATTCGTAAGTTTTATTTAACTCTTAATTTCCCATTTATCAACTTTATTATTTTTGGCTCGAATGGTAAATTAAATCTACAAAACAATATTCAAATACACTAATCGTCCATACATTATCTGCATTCATTCTGACATTAGAGTGGCAACCTGGTATTTGATACTTAAAATAATGCTTATCATGGCTATCTCTCATACACACATAAGGAATATCAAATATTAATATGAGGCAGGCAGTGACCCGAATAAGAAACCTTTTCACTAAGGTTGAGATATGCTAGAATTTTTATCACTAGTCATACAGAAAACTTAGGTGAACCTGGTACCTCTGGCCAATAATAAAGAAACCTTACGGTGTAGAGAATAATCAAGTGGGAAAACTCTTCCACTGGGTTCAAATACTTTATGAATATAGCATACATATCTTAGTGAGCTAGACTTCACTGGCTTTGTGGAGATCTATGTCTATCCACATACATACAGGTCTAAACATCAAATTATACAAGTAAAACTTTCATCTCTTTAATATTCTTGCAAACTAGTGCACTGGAATATAAGTCCATAAATTTTCCAAGCATAAATCAGCTTGTTTCTGGCCTTAAATCTATGATAACAATAATAATAAACAATAAGAAATGCACATAAAATTCTCAAAACTATTTCCATGCAATTTTATAAGAAAATGATGATGATTGTAGTTCAATAGACAAGCAATTTATCTACAAGTCTAAGCATTTGAAAATAACTTCTGATGCTAATAATAATATCTCTAAGTGTTTTTTTTTTTTTTTTTTTTAAAAATTGTTTGTAAGGCATTTTAAATAAGGCTTATCAGAATGATGTGATATAAATTTCACCTACCCCCAAAATGACAATAATAGCAAAAGCATTTAAATAAACATATATAAAATCATCTGATGTCAATATCACCTACCCCCATCATAACACTATTATAATTACAGCATGAATTAATTTTAAAATGGATATACATACTCAAACATAAAGAAAGAAATTCTTATATATATATATTAAATGTCCTACATACATTATAGGAATAATAAAAAAAATTATACTTATATAAAGTTCTTTAGCAAGTTTCCTCCAAGTTCCTGATTTCCATTTTTCCTTTTTCCTCTTAATCGGTTTATAAGAGCACATAAGTCTTTGTAGCAAAAAGTTCTTTTGATAGGGTTTGATTCCTCTGGCATTATATATACGATTTGTATATTGTTGAAAGAGTTCCTCAATTTTAAGTTTATGCAGATTAAAGTTAAATAGCATTTAATTTAAATTTTTCACAATATAAGTCTGTTTCTGATTACCTTTTTTCATTTTTGAATTCATTTTATATTTAAATTGACATATATATATATATATATATATATATATACGATATCAAACTTCTGGGTTTTAAACTTTTCTATTTGCTGATACAATCATGATTACTGTTTAACTTCTGGAGATTAAAAATTGTGTGTGCCTACTTAAAATTTATTCAATACACATTGTCTTTTCTTAATACAATGTTAAATTTAGCCAAGTTATTCTTAAGAGACAAAAAGCAACAATAAATGATCTTTAAATTTTATAGCACAGTTTTTTCTAAGTCAATGAAAGAAAAACTTTCAAAATGAAAGTTTCAAATATAAAAGCCCATCCCTTCTGCTCACAAAGAGGTTTTATAGAGAAAAGCCACCTGGCCATCTGGCTATTTTCTTTCTTAATTAATTGACTTGTTCCCTTTTCTCTAGTCAATTTTTAACCTTTTTGCTCTTTTAGAAAAACCCATGCCAAATTCCAATCTGTATTTTAACAGAGACCAAAAATTACTTTTACAATTCAACAGCGATAATTGCCAATTAATTTTTAACATTTCACAGACTATCATCGTTAATTGCACACTTAAATTCCTTGGTGAAACCTAAATGAAAAGTAAATAACAGAAAAAGCTTTCTTCCCCCTTTTTACAAAATATATTTTGCAGCTCAGTTTCAAACCCAGACCTTTAAATTAAATTTGGCTGCTAATATTAAAGTTATTAAAATGATTTAATTTCTTATTTAAAGATTGCTTTACAACATGCAAGGAATGATTATTAATTGTGAATTTTACAATTAAGATCCACAATTGAATTATATATATACACACATCACAGGTATATAATTTTTATTTAACCTTTAATTCTTTAATCCTTAATTATAATCCTTAATTATTATAACTATATTATTATTATTTTTTAATTTACACTCATGAACTATTTATTTCTAACGTTTTATAAAATAATGACCATTCATCATCACTATCTAATGTAGTTTTTAATAGTCACACATCTGCTCCCTTTTTTCAGTTAACTTATCAACAAATGTATAAATCTTGCTTTTCTAAATATATTTTTAATATTAACTTGACCCAACAATTAAATAAACTAATCTTTTGGTTACAAATACCTTAATAATAAATTTTCAGACTGCTTACCAAGTCAAACATATGCAATCCTTATAAATATGGGTTCGAACTTGGTCTTGGCTAAAATTTTGCTTATTTAAAATATATATATAAACTATGAGGAAAATTTGGATGGAACCTTCTCTTTCATAGTTAACTTAAATTACCGATAAGCTAAAATTGATAGCTGAGGTGAAACTTTAAGTTTATTATTAGTAAGCTTCTATTTTATGGACTTAGTGAGTCTTGGACAAATCCAAGGGCTACAATATATATAATATGTTACAGTTTTATTATTATAATATACATTAATGGTGCTGCAATAAGTACATGCCCAAATAATATATATATATCAATAGATGGAGCTTTACCAAAATCTCTGTACAAGCATATTTTTTTCCATAAACATCAAAAGAGTCAGAATTCACTATCTCTTTCATTAGCTCCACCTTCAGATCAGCTGATTTCAAGCTAATTTGCTATCATCAGTGAAGGGAAGGGGCCAGACACTAGATCTAAGCACTAACTCCAAGCATTTATGCAACAAGTTCCTATCAGTTTGCAAGCATGAATTTTTCAGACACATAAGGTATTCAAACCCAGCCAGATAACTTGTTTCTGTTTTTCATAAATGTACCTTTGAAGGTTTTTGCAATGATATATATTGCAGAGTCTTTGACTATGTGGTGAAACTGAAATGATAGTCCCTACCCTTCACTGTTGATAGCAAATTAGCTTGAAATCAGCTGATCTGAAGGTGGAGCTAACAAAAAAGAGTGAATTCTGACTCTTTTTACATTTATGTAAACAAAATATGCTTATATGGAGGTTTTGGTAAAGCTCCATCTATTGATCATAAATGCAAGCGATAGCAAGTTATGTGATTTATAACTTCATTTTGTTTTTCATAAATGTACCTTTGAAGGTTTTTGCAATGATATATATTGCAGAGGCTTTGACTATGTGGTAAAACTGAACTGATTTCAGACCCATGTAGCTATGTGGCTTGTTTGGCTGGGTTTGAATACATTATGTGTCTGAAAAATTCATGCTTGCAAACTGATAGGAACTTGTTGCACAAACACTTGGAGTTGGTGTTTAGATCTAGTTTCTGGCCCCTACCCTTCCTGATGATAGCAAATTAGCTTAAAATCAGCTGATCTGAAGGTGGAGCTAATGAAAGAGATAGTGAATTCTGACTCTTTTGATGTTTATGTAAACAAAATATGCTTGTACGGAGGTTTTGGTAAAGCTCCATTGATCATAAATGCAAGCGATAGCAAGTTATGTGATTTATAACTTGTTTTTATAGATCGGAAGAGCGTCGTATATATATATATATATATATATATATATGAAAGGTTACAATATATATATATATATATATATATTGTAACCTCTGTCCTCTTCATTTATTAACTTTATTATATTTATAAATGCCCAGGCACCAATTCTATACAAGATAGAATAAAATTTATAATTGTAAATTGCTTTTAAACTCATTTAAAAGATTCTTATATAGTAATTATCTTATGGCTTAGCTCAGTTGAGGTTATAGGATATGGTCTTCATAAAGGAGGCAAATAAGGATGATAAAAATGTCTACAAACAATAATTCAATAATGTTAATTTAAATATATTCTAAGCATCTATTCAATACTAAACTATTGCACAATCATCAATTATCATATTTAGTATAGGATAGATAATGATGAGGGTTGGGTACCTTTTATATCCACATAACCATCTATTCTAAGCAAAGTAAAATATAATATTGGCATTGTAATACTGAGATTTATTACCACCAGACAAATTAAATAAAACTTGACTTATATTGGCAAACTTATATATTCTATAACCATGTTATGTTAACCAGATATGTGTGTGTGGAAATGGAGAATCGAACATATATATAATCAAGCAATTCATATGGGCTATTAATTCAATAAAACATTTATTAAACATAAAAGACAAAATAAATAATAAATAATAAAAAAAAATTATTATTATTGCACCTTGCTAACCAATTACATTTCTTCCACAGTAAAACCAAAACCGACTAATATTTGATATGTGAATCATATATATATATATATATATCTTCGAATATGTGCATTTTTACAACATTGTAAATATTAGTATTTGTAAACATACTTATTATTAACTTAATTATATAACTTGGATGATGCCATAAATCAATCATCTTTTATACATATTATAAAAATTTATACAACACTTATCTGTTACAATCAGTATATATCATCTAACACTAACTATACAAGAACAAAGAAAGGCATGGGAAAACACTAACAAAACACTTACACCTATATACGTGACAGTTAAATAATATCTCCAAACTCAATCTAAATAATCTAATCGTCCCTGACCATTTCTATCTTCAACTTATAACAGACAAGGTTTTAATTCTTTATTTTTTTAAATAAATTTCATTAGTGAAATTAAGCATAATAAATACAATTAAAAAAAATCATTTATAGCATCACGCACACACTCGAATATATATAATCACCTATAGTATAATTTCTAGATCATACAAAATAGATTATCATATTATAATAACATGAGGTTACATTGTTTCATTTTTTTAAAAGAAAAAAAAAGAAAAAAATAAAAAATTGGTTATACATCTATTGTACTCAGTAACAAAAATATTTATCAATATCCCATCATTACATGTTAAGTTTTTTTAAAAAAAAAAATTTAAAAGTTGAAAGAAACATACTTATTACAAAATGTCTATCCAACTGTTGACGCATAATTTGTTAAGAATGATGAGTTTTTTTATCCTAGAATTCTGTGACAGGTGTTATAAATGACATTTGCATGCATTGAAATTATTTTATTATATATACGCGAATTACAAAGTTATACAGTATAAAATTATCCTCTTGATACAAGATTAAATAGATAAACTTTTTCATTTTAAATTTTAATTTGCAGAAGATTGATAGAAAATTATTAAAATTGAAAATCAAGCGTTTGATTTTAGCGTTTAACAAGAAAAAATTAGCTAGCTTTATTTTAAACAATTTTGTCATTTTAATATTATTTACTTTTGGTACTACTTTAAAATAAATCATAATTATTTATCTTACATGCCATCCAGGTATTTTAAAGATAATGAATATGGATCATGACTTTGGCAGAATTTTGGAACTGGCTTCCTTTTTGGTCTATCTCTTCATGGTTATATTACTCCAGTAGTATAATAGAAATTCTCCATCAATATATTATTAGAATCCTTGTGATGTTTTTCTTTATTTGTTCCAATGCTCTTAGAGAGTTATTGAGTCTTTTAAGCTTTATTTTTTTAGCTTTTTCCTTGGAACTTTTTTTTACTTTTTTTCAAGTTTTAAACTTTCTGTCTCTTTTCACTCATGCCCTCTGTGTTTCTATGACAATCAACTTTGGAAATTTTCCAGAAATATTATTTATAAAAATTTTAACAATACAACATTTGAATGGAATAAACATAATAATAATAAAAATAAATATTAAATATTAATTATTAATTTTAGAAATGTTATTCACTATTATACAAATAATCTTTATCATTTATAAACATAAGATTATGAACAATACATAATGAGTAAATAATAAATAAAATATAGAAAAGAAAATTCTAATTAATACTATATCTATGTTTCTGCTTATTATGACATGTAAATTCTCTACTACATATAAACATCCCTAATGTTGTTCATCCTCCTCTTTTACTACCAAACACATAATCCAAAGCTCTACCAATCAGTACACCCAATTAAAGTTTTAATTTTTTTAAAATCCTAATTTTAACTAGCAAATCTCACCACAATTTAAGTTTAATTTTCCTAAAACTCAATTTTAAAAATTAAATTATATCACAATTCATTTTTCTAAGATAACTATCTTTAGCCATTGTTAGTACAAATGTGAACTTCCCACATTTTTTTCTGGTGCCAACCTGGAAGGTTACAATCCTTCCCCCTTATGAAAGAAAAATGAATTGGATAAACAACAATCAATATTAATAGCACATCAAATTTTACATTAAGATCATTCCTCAATTAGAAAATTATATTTGTTGAATAAACATAAAACAATAAAACATTTAATGCTTTTACAAACACTTGTTTCTATTATATTTTAGCAACATTAAATAAGCCAAAAAATAACTAAATTCTATATTGAACAATATAACTTTTATTAATCATGTCTTGCAGGACATGGAACCAAACTGTGAGCATTTTAAGTAATTTTAAACCTTGCTCGATTATTCTTTATTTCCTTTCTTCTGACAAGTTTATCTCTACAAGATTTCATTTTTACTTTGTTGGATTTAACTCTAGCCCTTTTAATATATCTTACTTTATTTCTAACTTTCTTAAGATGATTTATATTAAATAATTCTTCCTTTACTTTTTTGAGTTTGATCTTATCCTTTCCTAAATCTCTCTCTGGCTTAATAATTTTCCTAAGAGAATTCATATCAAATTCCTTCATAATCTTCATTTTACAATTAATCTTTATTTGATCAACTTTTCCAATATAAATAACACCATTTATCATATGCTCTATATTAGATACTATACATATGACATCTCCATACAGTACTTTTCTGTGACTACTCATCTTCATGTCCCAATTTAAGTACTTACAAATATATTCAGAGACTATACTTTTACTTTTATTTTGTAATTTATTGCCTAAAATATGAATAAATTTCATTAATTTGTTTTTCAAAATTTCTAGACATTTCATGCTTAGAGAAATTATTTCTACATATATGAATTCACTAATCCCTTTATTCCTATCAAGACTTTCTTTAATATCTTCAAATATATTCACACTCTTATTTCTGTCTAATTCCAGTTCTTGGTCCCCTATTTTTCTGAGTTTTTTATATGACCTTAACTCTTCTTTGTCTAAACTAATATTTTTACTAACTAGTTTAACAATCTACTGATTTTCTTCCTTAAACAGCACTATTGAATCATCATCAGATATTTTAATTTTCTGAAGGGGATTCTTAACACTTGTCTCTAACAATACTGATTTGATTACCTGATCTTTTATATTCTCTTGCATTTCTAGCTTGATTTTGGGTATTTCTAACCTTGCTTCTAGCTTTATTTCTAATTTCACTTCTAATTTTATCTCTGACATTTCTGACTTTATTTCAACTATCCTCTCCTCTGATTTCTTTTGACTCAATTTTATTTCCATTGCTATCTCTGATTCCTGACTTTTTACTTTCTTCTCCACAACTTGCATCTGCCTAAACTATACTAGTGTTTATTTCTACCATTTCTGACTTCATTTCTGAAACTTCCAATTTTATTTCAGCTATACTTCCCTCTAACTTATCTTGATTCAACTTTATCTCTCTTAATTCCGATTTTAATTCTGCTTGCATCTCTTTTGACATTTCTCTATCTTCTACTCGACCAGACTCTAATATGGCAAACATCTCTTCTGATTTTTCTCTATCCTCTACTTGACCAGATTCTAATCTTACTTGACCAGACTTTAATTCTTTTAGTTCTGTTAATATATTTTTTAATAACATTGACATATCACCATCTAGAGTTTGAGGGATAGTATCTCTCATCCTACTAGACTCTCCATAGGACATACCTATAGTTTCATTTCCTGATTCAAGATCAGGGGACATCGCAACAATGTCTGGAGATGGTGTCTCTTGAGACCCACCCAAACTATCATATAAACTAAATTTTCCATTTTATAATCTCTTAAAAATTTATTAATATTACTTAAGAAAATAATGTTTACCAGCTTCAACCTCCACTAAATCAACAATTCAAATTCACCGTCACTACCTAAATGACATAAAATTTCCACAGTTTTATTTTCCCATATAATGTTCCATTTTCCACACACACATAGGCAAGAAGACATTAAGTTTTCACTAAATAACATTAATCTAAACATAACTAAAATTATTAATTAAATTTTATATGATCCACTATAGTTATATTACAAAATACACCAATTCAAATAACTGATAAAAGACAAAACGATTTAAACATATTCATTTATTTTTATGCTGTGTTGGGTGCATTCAAATACTATAACCAGCCTTTATAACCCCCCAAAAAACATTTATAACCAAAATAAAATTAATGCATTTACTATGACATTTGATATACAATTTTTTAATTAAATACAGTAAACACCAACCTTTGCATAAGAATATAGAAAATAGCCTGTTAAGAATGAGCTATATATTCAAGTTATATATTCATCCATTCTTATAATATCCAACAGATACTGACAGTCAAAAAGAATTATTAGCAGTTCACAATTTTGAAATAGATAAAAGAATTCCATCACTGCTCTCAAAACATGCAGTGCTCCATGAATACTCTGATGATCATCCCATTTTAACCACTCTAAGCTATCACAACCCATAATATTTTACTACAAACACTATCACAATGCCCTGCTTACATCCAAGTCTTAGGGGCTATTTATAAAATATTGTATTGCTCATCTTTGGGAGTCTTAGAGACAAATATTACATATATATTAGAAAGAACTATGCCTGGCTCTCTCTCTGGAGTCTTAGAAACAAAATCATGGCAGGACCACTACTAACTGCTTCATGATAACTAACAACTGATATCATAATTTGGGTTGGAGCAGTGAATGAGAACAATCGGTCATCAGTGACATGAATACACCATATACTTAAGACAATGACAGAAATTCTCCATCCATCACCAAAACTTGCAATACAACCAACAAAACTCCAACAATCAAGTATGCTATTTAACCTTCAAAATTATAGACTTTCTATAACAGAAGTGTTCCAGATATGAACAATATTAACACTTTATAATTTAATACTATCAATAAATCTATGTTTGTCTAGCATCAGTACTATATTTAATTGACAAGCAAAAGATATATATATATATATATATATAAATGCTATCAACTTTAACATTTACTATAAATTGTGATATTTATATAGTTTTATAATTGAAATTAAGCTGTCTCATGGCTGTATTTATTTATTTCACCTAAAAAAAATGTTTTCTATTTTTAAACTATACATCTGACATTCATATATCTATTACACATCTTTCAGGTATTGGCTTATTTCAAACTCTAATTGGGTTATTTCAAACCTTAGTTAATGCTCTGTTACCCCTAGTTCCATTTTATCAAACATTTCTATTAATCTTCCAGATTGATATAAAAAAAATCTTTGAATAAGAAAACTGCCAACTTGATTCTATTTTAGAACCAATTTTGCAATAACTGTATATTTAAAACAGAAATAAAGTAATTCAATGGCACTGAACTTCTCATCTCAGGTATATGCCAATATATGTCAACAAAATATAAACACTCTACAAGATATGAGACTTAAGTAATCAAGATCATATGATTGGACATCCATTTTAAACCCTTGGCAGCTGTGGCCTCTATGTATATATCAAGCCATTCACACTAGTCACCACTTAACCAATTAAACCAACAAAAGATAAATATTCTACAGGATATGAGACTTAATTAAACAGGGCCCCATGATTGGACATCCATTTAACCCAATCATATATCAAGCATTTAACCCATAAATGTCAAGGCTTCACATTGGGCAAGCCACTTAACCCATGTATATCGGGCCATCCACATTGCATGCCACCACTTAACTGTAAATATATCAGGCCCCACAATTGGGCAGCCACTTAACCCACCCTGTAACCTCTGTCCTCTTCACTTATTTACTTTATTATTGATAATAAATTGAAAGTATGCTAGCCTTTCACATACGCAATTATAACTGAGATAGCCATTCAGATTTTAAACAGATATCTAATAAACAATCAAGTTATAATTGCACATGTGAAAGGCTAGCATACTTTCAATTTATTATCAATTTTAACAACATGCGATTTAGATAAATATTGTTTACTTTATTATATTTATAAATGCCCAGGCACCAATTCTATACAAGATAGAATAAAATTTATAATTGTAAATTGCTTTTAAACTCATTTAAAAGATTCTTATATTGTAATTATTCTATGGCTTAGCTCTGTTGAGGTTATAGGATATGGTCTTCATAAAGAAGGCAAATAAGGATGATAAAAACATCTATAAACAATAATTCTATAATGTTAATTTAAATATGTTCTAAGCATCTATTCAATACTAAACTATTGCACAATCATCAATTATCATATTTAGTATAGGATAGATAATGATGAGGGTTGGGTACCTTTTATATCCACATCACCATCTATTCTAAGCAAAATAAAATATATTATTGGCATTGTAATACTGAGATTTATTACCACCAGACAAATTAAATAAAACTCGACTTATATTGGCAAACTTATATATTCTATAACCATGTTATGTTAACCAGATATGTGTGTGTGTGGAAATGGAGAATCGAATGTATATATAATCAAGCAATTCATATGGGCTATTAATTCAATAAAACATTTATTAAACATAAAAGACAAAATAAATAATAAATAAAAAAAAATTATTATTATTGCACCTTGCTAACCAATTACATTTCTTCCACAGTAAAAACAAAACCAACTAATATTTGATATGTGAATCATATATATATCTTCGAATATGTGCATTTTTACAACATTGTAAATATTAGTATTTCTAAACATACTTTTTATTAACTTATTTATATAACTTGGATGATGCCATAAATCAATCATCTTTTATACATATTATAAAAATTTATACAACACTTATCTGTTATAATCAGTATATATCATCTAACACTAACTATACAAGAACAAAGGAAGGCATGGGGAAACACTAACAAAACACTTACACCTATATACGTGAGAGTTAAATAATATCTCCAAACTCAATCTAAATAATCTAATCATCCCTGACCATTTCTACCTTCAACTTATAACAGACAAGGTTTTAATTCTTTATTTTTTTAAATAAATTTCATTAGCGAAATTAAGTATAATAAATACAATTAAAAAATAATAATAATCATTTAAAGCATCACGCACACACTTGAATATATATAATCACCTATAGTATAATTTCTAGATCATACAAAATAGATTATCATATTATAATAACATGAAGTTACATTGTTTTGTTTTTTTAAAAGAAAAAAAAAGAAAAAAGAAAAAATTGGTTATACATCTGTTGTACTCAGTAACGAAAATATTTATCAATATCCCATCATTACATGTTAAGTTTTTTTTAAAAAAAAAAATTTAAAAGTTGAAAGAAACATGCATATTACAAAATGTCTATCTGACTGTTGACGCATAATTTGTTAAGAATGATAAGAGTTTTTTTTTATCCTAGAATTCCGTGACAGGCGTTATAAATGACATTTGCATGCATTAAAATTATTTTATTATATATACGCGAATTACAAAGTTATACAGTAGAAAATTATCCTCTTGATACAAGATTAAATAGATAAACTTTTTCATTTTAAATTTTAATTTGCAGAAGATTGATAGAAAATTATTAAAATTGAAAATCCAGCATTTGATTTTAGCGTTTAACAAGAAAAAATTAGCTAGCTTTATTTTAAACAATTTTGTCATTTTAATATTATTTACTTTTGGTACTACTTTAAAATAAATCATAATTATTTATCTTACATGCCATCCAGGTATTTTAAAGATAATGAATATGGATCATGACTTTGGCAGAATTTTGGAACTGGCTTCCTTTTTGGTCTATCTCTTCATGGTTATATTACTCCAGTAGTATAATAGAAATTCTCCATCAATATATTATTAGAATCCTCGCGATGTTTTTCTTTATTTGTTCCAATGCTCTTAGAGAGTTATTGATTCTTTTAAGCTTTATTTTTTTTAGCTTCTTCCTTGGAACTTTTTTTTTACTTTTTTTCAAGTTTTAAACTTTCTGTCTCTCTTCACTCACACCCTCTGTGTTTCTATGACAATCAACTTTGGAAATTTTCCAGAAATATTATTTATAAATTTTTTAACAATACAATGTTTGAATGCAATAAACATAATAATAATAAAAATAAATATTAAATATTAATTATTAATTTTAGAAATGTTATTCACTATTATACAAATAATCTTTATCATTTTTAAACATAAGATTATGAACAATACATAATGAGTAAATAATAAATAAAATATAGAAAAGAAAATTCTAATTAATACTATATCTATGTTTCTGCTTATTATGATATGTAAATTCTCTACAACATATAAACATCCCTAATGTTGTTCATCCTCCTCTTTTACTACCAAACACATAAGCCAAAGCTCTACCAATCAGTACACCCAATTAAAGTTTTAATTTTTTTAAAATCCTAATTTTAACTTGCAAATCTCACCACAATTTAAGTTTAATTTTCCTAAAACTCAATTTTAAAAATTAAATTATATCACAATTCATTTTGCTAAGATAACTATCTTTAGCCATTGTTAGCACAAATGTGAACTTCCCATATTTCTTTCTGGTGCCAACCTGGAAAGTTACAATATATATATATATTGTAAACGGTCGGGTTTAAACCCTGTTTACAATGTAGAAAAGCGCACACATGTGTTATATATTTTTTATTAGTTTCATATAGTTTGGTTTTATTCCATTTTAGTAGTTATTTTGTTAGTGGAAGAAAATGTTTAAAATCTTATTAAAGTGAAAAAAGAGGGAGTGGGGGGGGATTTGCGTTTTGTGTTAGTGAAAGTGATATACGTATGTATGTGCGGTGTGGATGGACAATTTCAAAAGAAAAAAAAAAATAATAATAATAATGAGAGGGCGAACGTATGAATAAATTTGGTATCCAAGATGAGATTATTGTAAAGAGAACGGAAAGAAAAAAAAAGAAAATATGTATTGGAGACCTTATCTGAGGAATTTAAAAAAAAAAAAAAAAGAAAGAAAAAAAAAAAGGGAAGGGTTGAAAAGGTCAGGAATGTTGTTTGCCAGAATATCCGAAGGTGCGAAAAGTTCTTTGCTTGTTAGCCTAACTGGCCAGCTATACCACGTGGTGAGGGAAAAAGGGGACGGACTGTTTTTGCGAGGACAAAAGAGAGGAGTGAAAAAAAAAGAAAAAAGTGACAGGGAGAGTAGAAAAGTTTTTTTTTGATTAGTCTCGTTGTGTCCTTTTTGGAGAGGAATCGCCATTTTTGTTTTTTTTTAAAAAAGAAAAAAAAGAAGGAATAGCTAAGGCTACGGCCAAATATGCGGACAGTGGGGTAAAAGCTTAAGCATGCTGGGTTTTCTGTGCCTTACCCCGAAGAGACCATGCGGCAGTGAACGGAGAACATCTACTGGAGATCTATTAACTTTTCTCAAAAGAACTGACCCGACTCGAAATGGATTATGGCGTGATAAACCGCCTCGTGCGTCTATTTCAAATTTCATATGTTTTCGTCTTATTTTAATATCCCCGGGGATCACATCGGACAAAATTGCAGGTAATGTGAACTTAAAATATTTATTTTCTAAATATTACCACGTTCTCTCCGAAGTTTTCAAGGAGAATGAACAAAGGCAAGAAAGGTATTTTTCTTAAGAGAAGGCCGTTCAAATCCAGCCGATTAGATTTTGTCTGTACATGCGTTCGTTTCTTATTCAGTTGAAAATCCACACTGTATATATGTATGTTTTATTAGTTTATGTAAACAATGTAGGGGGGATACAGGCAAATATTTTGAAAAAGGGAAAAGAAGGGAAAAGTTATAATAAAAGGTGTTATTTTAAAGCTTGTATTACATGTATATTTTTTTTTTTATTCAACTCATGAAAGATAGTCCACGAATTTAGGCAATTGGTTCAGATTTCCTTATTAAGAGATGCATGGAGTCCCCCGTACAGTTTCCTACGGTTTATTGACCACCCGCCCTGAGTACTGAGCTAGAGGTGTGGCCCTATCACAATTGTATTCTGATCTTCCAGCATAATACTTATGTAAAAAGTAAGTTTGGCGCTTGGAGTCTAAAATAAAAAAAAAAAAACTGACGTCCATAAATATGCTGTGAGAAAGATACGAGTTTTCTTATCAATATTCTGATTAGATAGGGAGAAGATATATATAAATATACGGGTAACGAGTACACCCGCTACAATGGCGCCCAACGTGGGGCTTTTGAAGAACGGAATGTAGGGGGACCCGAGTAGAAAGAGTAAAGATTCGATAAGGAAAAGGAGGGGGAGTAGGATGGAAACATTATAGAGACGTAAAGTTTGTTTCGGTTAAAATGGGTTTAGTGAAAGACAGAAAATAGTTTCCGAGCGTTTGATAAAGAAATTAGATACGTAGCATGGCGCTTTGGGGGGGGAGAGGAAAACCTACCACGTTGTAATTTTAGAAGCAGTCAAAACAAGGTACTACGTTTGTTTTTATTATTTTATTTATATATATATAATCGATACGTAGAATATAAAAGATAGAGTGTATAGAATAGGGAAGATGGGAATGATAAAAATAAAAATATATGAGGGGAGGAAGGAGGAGATGCCGATAGATCACCTTAGGAGTCTGCAAAGGTATTTTGAAGGTTATGGAATACCGGAAGATATGAAGACGATAGTAGCATCAGACCACCTTGAGGCTCAGGCTAGGGATTGGTGGAATTCACTGATACACCAGCCACAGACATTTGTGGACTACAAGACAACCCTGGAGAGAGTGTTCTGGAGTGAAGAGAGACAGGAGGATATTCGGTCCCGAATAATAAGGGAAAAGTTCCAAGAGGGCGGACCAGAGGAATACGTAGAGTTTTTTAGGCGACAAGTGGCCATACTCAAGACGTTAAAAGCATGTGATCTGTCAGAGAAACAGATGGTGAAGACAGTATGTAATAACTTGCCCATAGAAATAAGAGTGATACTGGGAAAAGGAGAGAACTCTACTAAAGAAATAGACGAAGTATTGAGTAAAATGGAAGTGAGTGCGAAAATGAGACAGATACGGGGGGAAAAGGAAATAGATCAAGGGAGAGACATAGGGTTCAGTCAACAATCGAATTCAAAATGTATGGGAAATCTGATTTGTTCATGGGAGGACCGGGTACCAAGTTACGCATGCCAAACATGTCCAAAAATACAGATAGCAACCGGACAGACAAAAGTGGAAGCACTTATAGATACGGGAAGTCAGGTCTCTGTAATAACAGAGGGATTATATTGTAAACTCATCAGGGAACAACCAGACATACCTGTTTTGCCTTTGAAAGCGGTACAGGTGGCAATGGCCAACAACAGAAAGGCCAAAGTTGAACCCAAACAGATATGGCTGGATGTTAAAATCCAGGAAGTAAGTTGCCCTCATGCATTTTTAATTATGAAAAATCTGATTTGTGATGTTCTATTGGGAACTGATTTTTTGTACAAGTATAAGTGTAAGTTGAACTACGAAAGTAGACAAGCCACATGCAATGGGGAGGTGGTTGGATTCGTGATGGATAGTACAGATGTTTCGATGGGCACCGTGCAAGTCATCGATGACAACAAGGATAACGTGATAACGGATAAGATAGAACAGGTAAAACTGGCTGGGGGAAAAGGGAAGGAAACGCTAAGAAAGATACTGAAAGACTACCATCAGGTGTTTTCAGATATACCAGGCATAATACCAGGCTTCGAACAAAGAATTCAGGTAAACGAAACTCAACCATTTAAGGCAAAATCATACCCCATTCCCCATCAGTATAGAGAACAGGTGAAAGCACAGATAGATCAAATGTTGGAATGGGGAATCATATCAAAAAGTTCATCGGCATATTGTAATCCAATAGTCGTGGTAAAAAAAAAAAGATAACTCCGTACGGCTGTGCCTTGATGCAAGGCAATTAAACAAAGTCACAGTTCCAGATTGTAACATACCACCACCCATGCAAGAATTAACTGGAAGATTTAACGGAAAAAACATTTTTTCAACATTTGATCTGACAGCGAGTTATTGGCAGATAGGTCTGCACCCGGAAGATCGCAAATACACTGCTTTTAGATACGACGGCTGCTCGTATCAATTTAACCGCATGCCATTTGGCCTAATTAACAGTGGAGCCGGTTTATTACGGTGTTTAGATAAGGTATTATCTGCTGAAGTAAAAAAAATAATTACAATGTATGTGGACGATGTATTGATAGCGTCGGCGAACATGGAAGAACATGCCAAGGATGTGGAAATGTTTCTAAAGGAATGTTGGGATAAAGGGATTAAGGTAAACCTGAAGAAAAGCGTACTGTTTCAAGAGGAAGTTACATTTTTGGGTCATCTTATAGGCGCTCAGGGTGTTCAGCCGCACCCAGATAAAATTTCAGCCATCAAAGATTTTCCTGCACCAAGATCTAAAAAGCAGGTGCGATCCTTCTTGGGTATGTGTAATTTCTATAACCGCTTTCAGGAACAATTTGCTCAACATATGGAACCATTGGTTAGATTATTGAGAAAAGAGACAATGTGGGAGTGGGGTGAGGAACAAAGTCAGGCATTCGAGAAGGTGAAGCAGGGGTTCATGAAACACGTAATGCTTGCTTTTCCTGATTTTGAAAAACCTTTCGTAGTGCAAACCGACAGCAGTGGGTACGGGCTGGGAGCGACAGTATCGCAGATCCAAGAGGATGGTCAGGCAAAAGTACTATATTTTTTTGAGTAGAATGCTCAAGGGCCCCGAGAGACATTACACTGTCACTGAAAAGGAAGCTTTGGCTATTGTTTGGTCATTTCAAAAACTCCGCACATTGTTGTTAGGATCAAAAATAATTGTTGTTACGGACCATCAGAGTTTAGAGTTTATTAACCACAGTTATCTGACAAACAGTCGGTTGGTAAGGTGGAGCTTATACCTTCAAGAATATAATTATGTGGTAAAACATTGTAAGGGGTCAGATAACATCGTGGCTGATGTTCTTAGTCGCAATCCAGTACGTGTGCCATCGAGTCACCTGAAGGTTGAGAATTTATACGTGGCAGGGGTAAATTTGGGGATGAATGATAAAGTAGAGAATGACCTTAAAAGATTGTCCCAGTGTCAGAGGGATGATGCTCCTCTAGGTAAAATAATCAGACAACTGAAAGGGGAAAGGAGCGAGGATAACAATGAGCCTGGACGTGGGATACACCGATATAGACTTGACCAGGATGTGCTCCAGTACAAAATGGATGGGGGGACAGAAAGCTGGAGGCCTATAATACCACAACCAATGAGGGATGCAGTGGTGACTCACATCCACCAACTATCTGGACATTATGGGGTGTGGAAGACAGAAAAGTGGCTTAAGAAGTGGTTTTATTGGCCAAACATGCATAGAACTATAGTAAAGATAATCAAACAATGTGAACTCTGCCAAAAAACTAAGCCTGCAAATAAAAATTATGCAGGTCCCATGAGCTCGATAATTCCAAGGAGGCCTCGTGAGATGATTGCCATAGATTATTACGGGCCATTACCCATGTTCAATAAAAAAAGATATTTGTTGGTGGTGTATGATTTATTTAGTAAGTTTGTGGCCGCATATCCCATGAATCAAGCTAATGCCCGAAGCACCATACGTTTGCTGGAGAAGGAATATTTTGCTACCATAGGAAAACCCCAAAGTATCCTCTCGGATCATGGTACACCGTTCATCTCGGGAGAGTGGAAAGCATGGGTTCACAAGTCGGGGATCCAACATGTACTGACATCGATTAGGAATCCTCAATCAAACCCATGTGAGCGTGTGATGCGTGAGTTGGGTCGGTTGTTTAGGACCTATATCCCCACTAATCACCGCGGATGGGTTAAGAAAATTCCAGAAATACTTAATTATATAAATTGGGCGGTTAACGAGTCCACCGGATTTTCCCCCATGTGACTCCAGATGGGAAAACATGCTCCCAGATTGATCAAGACTAAAATACCCGGACCGAAGGAATTACCGATCAACATGGAGGAGGATCAAGAGCGGGCATATCATACACTGTTAAAAAGGAGTCAAGAAAGAAACAAACACACCCTGGGGAGGCCGTATCATTTTAAAGTGGGTGACCTAGTCATGGTAAAGACCCCTCACATGAGCGAACCAGGAAAATTTATTTGTAAAAAATTTTGTAGTTTATACGATGGACCGTACCCTATTGTTAAGCGTCAGGGTGATAACGCTTTCTGGGTGAATACTGGGCAAGAGATGAAGGGATCATACAATGCCCGTTCACTCAAGCCCGTGCCACTAAACTAGGAGCCGTTCAAATACGTAGACCGTATTTGAAGGCTTCCGGGAGGAGGGTATTGTAAACGGTCGGGTTTAAACCCTGTTTACAATGTAGAAAAGCGCACACATGTGTTATATATTTTTTATTAGTTTCATATAGTTTGGTTTTATTCCGTTTTAGTAGTTATTTTGTTAGTGGAAGAAAATGTTTAAAATCTTATTAAAGTGAGAAAAGAGGGAGTGGGGGGATTTGCGTTTTGTGTTAGTGAAAGTGATATACGTATGTATGTGCGGTGTGGATGGACAATTTCAAAAGAAAAAAAAATAATAATAATAATAATGAGAGGGCGAATGTATGAATAAATTTGGTATCCAAGATGAGATTATTGTAAAGAGAACGGAAAGAAAAAAAAAGAAAATATGTATTGGAGACCTTATCTGAGGAATTTAAAAAAAAAAAAAAAGAAAGAAAAAAAAAAGGGAAGGGTTGAAAAGGTCAGGAATGTTGTTTGCCAGAATATCCGAAGGTGCGAAAAGTTCTTTGCTTGTTAGCCTAACTGGCCATCTATACCACGTGGTGAGGGAAAAAGGGGACGGACTGTTTTTGCGAGGACAAAAGAGAGGAGTGAAAAAAAAAGAAAAAAGTGACAGGGAGAGTAGAAAAGTTTTTTTTTGATTAGTCTCGTTGTGTCCTTTTTGGAGAGGAATCGCCATTTTTGTTTTTTTTTTTAAAAAGAAAAAAAAGAAGGAATAGCTAAGGCTACGGCCGAATATGCGGACAGTGGGGTAAAAGCTTAAGCGTGCTGGGTTTTCTGTGCCTTACCCCGAAGAGACCATGCGGCAGTGAACGGAGAACATCTACCGGAGATCTATTAACTTTTCTCAAAAGAACTGACCCGACTCGAAATGGATTATGGTGTGATAAACCGCCTCGTGCGTCTATTTCAAATTTCATATGTTTTCGTCTTATTTTAATATCCCCGGGGATCACATCGGACAAAATTGCAGGTAATGTGAACTTAAAATATTTATTTTCTAAATATTACCACGTTCTCTCCGAAGTTTTCAAGGAGAATGAACAAAGGCAAGAAAGGTATTTTTCTTAAGAGAAGGCCGTTCAAATCCAGCCGATTAGATTTTGTCTGTACATGCGTTCGTTTCTTATTCAGTTGAAAATCCACACTGTATATATGTATGTTTTATTAGTTTATGTAAACAATGTAGGGGGGATACAGGCAAATATTTTGAAAAAGGGAAAAGAAGGGAAAAGTTATAATAAAAGGTGTTATTTTAAAGCTTGTATTACATGTATATTTTTTTTTTTATTCAACTCATGAAAGATAGTCCACGAATTTAGGCAATTGGTTCGGATTTCCTTATTAAGAGATGCATGGAGTCCCCCGTACAGTTTCCTACGGTTTATTGACCACCCGCCCTGAGTACTGAGCTAGAGGTGTGGCCCTATCACAATTGTATTCTGATCTTCCAGCATAATACTTATGTAAAAAGTAAGTTTGGCGCTTGGAGTCTAAAATAAAAAAAAAAAAACTGACGTCCATAAATATGCTGTGAGAAAGATACGAGTTTTCTTATCAAGATTCTGATTAGATAGGGAGAAGATATATATAAATATACGGGTAACGAGTACACCCGCTACAATATATATATATATATTACTGCTACTAGCTCTACATGTTGTAATAATTTCATCTAAAATTGTTGAAATAAAAATCTTCATAGATAACATAAAAGTTTTAAAATTAATTTAAAAAAAAATAAAATCATTGCAGGATCAGTTACTAGTAAATAACTAAATAAGTTTCATCAAAGGAAATAAAGGTTGACTAAAAGAAAATATAATTTAGAATAAGTTAAAAAAGTAGTATTTAGAAAGTTAAAGAGTTTTATTGAAAGAAAATGCAGTTAGGCTGGGGGTAATTTAACTTAAAAAAATTAAAACTAAAAAATTTATTTTAAGAATAAGGGATGCATGAATAAAGATTGTTCTTAAACATAAAGAAATAATAAAATGTGTGCATGTTAAAAATAAAATATAATAAAATATAAAAGTTAAATATTAAAATAAATGAAAGATTATAATTGAATTTAAAAATTCCCTCAAAGATTGCATATACCCATAATCTGCATAGGAATGGGATTAGCAATGGCTACTAATTAATCAATTAAAATCCATGAACTAATTAAAATGCATCTTATCCAAAATTTGATCACCATAAGCAGTGGATAGATTTTGAACAATGAAAATAATTAGCAGACTTAAAAATTAATTAAAAGATAACAAGATGGCATCACCCAAATGGGGCTGTAAATTTCATCATTAAGTCATTCATATATCTAGATTCAATCACCTATTAGAGGTATTTTTCAATGAATACAATGTCATGCTAAGCAGAAATTGGAGCATGCAACCAAGCTCCATTCTTCATCTGCAAGAACATCAGCATTCTGCTTGATAGAAGCCATGTCTGTCTAATAATTTGAAACTGTCAAGAATGTCTGTCTGAAATAGAAGTAGCCTGGAACCCCAATCATCAGGACCACATCAGAAGCTTAAAATCCAACTGGTTGGTAAACCACCCATGCAGCAGCAATGAGCAAGAAGCCACAACATTTAAAATTCTATAGATAACATTTTTTTGTTTCCATTTCTGATTTTTTATATTAATCTATAAGTAGCCATTTCAACATTTGAGTATCTCCAGGGTCTGTATAATAAATGAACTCTATATCCAGCATATAATGAACTATAGTAGTGCAGGTTCATGCATTTTCTAATGTAACAAATACATATTTACAGAGATTTCAGGTTATGAAATGATTAGTTTATAAGTCCAAGTTTGTGTGCATTTCATATTGTGATTGTATATTTTTTTATATAATTAAGAGTGTATGCTCAGCATATAAGTGATAATTGTTTATTTAATTGAAGAAATGTATAAAATTAGTCTAGTAATCAGTCTATTTAATATATTTATAATAAAGTATATGTCTGTTAATTATTGTCAGTCAGTTCTTTAATTATACCACTAAGAACAATTTAGCAGAGAACTTATATAAGTAGTTTATTGAATTATATTTTTGTTGAACTAGTTGTGATTTCTTAGGCACTGAATTAATTTGCTGTCCTTCAGGGCATATTAACTACTTCTTGTAGTTAGCTGGCACCTGAAGTTTACTTCAAAACAAGTAAAGTGTTTTAAATGTCAGGGTTGAATTCAACAGTCAATAAGATTTGTAGCCTGGAAAGATGATTGTTGTATATATATACATCTCTTATATAGATTTGGCCTGGCCATAGGTACCTCTGGGTATTATGCTTCTCTGATTAAGGGGCTGGTGGATGCAATAGTAAATTGCTGAAAGAGGGGATTGAATTTATTATAATAATTTATAATATTGTAATATAAAAGAAGTCAACAATTTGGGTTAGATAATTTGGGCAAATTTAGGGCATTGAGGATGTGTAGAGGAAAAACACAAGGGATTGGAGTCAATCATATGTTCCATTTTAAGAGAATAAATAAACAGTAATAATATTTTGTGATTTGTTGAATGCAAAGAGTTATAAATAGGTATTGTGTTTAATTTTATTTATGGTTAAAAAAGAGTACAGCGTAACAATGGATAAAGAAATGGAGCCAGAAGAAAGCCTGATATTTTTTAAAAAGTCCCAAATAGTGGAAAAAAGAAAAGAGTGAGACACAGATGATGATGAAAATGATGGTAAATATTATGAAAGAAATGCAGGAACTCAAACAAAGTCAGCAAGAGTTCAAAGCAAAATTGAACGAAAAAATTAGTGAACTCAGAGTGGAAATGAGAGAGATGAGACATGTAATAGTAGGGAAAGTAGAGATGAATAATATAGCTATAGAAGCTGTAGAGATAGATTTGACTAAAGAAAGTCAGGAAATAGAAAAGGAAGTTGAGATGATAAAAGACATGAAAATTGAATTAGAACCAAATAGTATTGAATTAGATAAAGTGGAAACAAATATAAAAATAGATAGAGTTTGGATACAGATAGATAGTGGGGTAGAAAAATTAGAGAATATAGGTCAAGATATAAAAGAAAGTTATAAATTAAATATAGAAAATGATATAAAAAAATTATACTAGAGCAGTATAATTTCAAGGCAGAAATAAAAGCCATTTACATAGTGATATTATGTAGTACAGTTGAAAACACAATAGACAAAACATTCTCTCTGTATAGTATTATTAAGGCAGTTAATAATAAAGTAGGACAGTTTGAAGAACTGTGGAGTTTTGTTAAGCATGAAGGTTTTCTCATTTACAAAGCAGAAAATAGAATAGAACTGGAAAGAGACAAGGAAACAAATTATAAGCAAGGGATAAACAAATTGGAAAAATCAGTTTATATTAGGAAGTTAGTAAGTAGAAAGAAAGAGCCAACTGACCAAGTGTAATTGACATTAATCGAATAGAATGTTAAAGTAAAGGAAAGAATCAAAGGACTGGAAATGGCTAATGAGTTGAATATAATTCTTTTGACATGGATGATAAACCTGAATAGGAGAATTTCATTATTAAAACTAAAATAATAAATTGGAAAAAAAAAGTGAAATGTTTTCAGATAATAATAATGGAGGCTCCACAGAATAAAAGATTTTATTTTTGCCCAACATATTAAGAAAAAGTCTTTCCCAATAAATGGTCCAAATAAATGATTTAAAGTAATATTAACAGGAATAAATAAGTAAATAAAATAAAAGAAACATGTATAATAAAATCAAATTAAATAAATAAATAAAAAATAAAATATCTGTAGAAAAATAATAAAGAAAGTATCATAATAAATAAAATAGTTTTTGACTACACGCAGGTTAATGAAAGAAAGTTAAATATATGGTTTAAAATAATATTCATAAGGCTTAATATAAATAAATAATATAAGTGAAATATTAATCTAAATGTATGTTAGGAGTGTATAAGGGACTGTAATTAAAAAGGGAGAATAGAAAGCATAGAATTGAGTTTTAGGGAAGGAGTAAAAATATAAAGCTGTAAGGTTGATGAAAATAATACTCATAATGGGCTATCAGGGAAAAATATTCTCAGGGTGAGGATTCTCAGAAAATTCTGAGCCCATCCATTATTCTTATATAAAATTTGTGCACTAGGAACAACCAGAGTAAGCTTCAAATCACTTTTTTGGGGAAGAGTCCCCATTCTCTTTAAATATGTGCACTGGGAACAACCAGAGTAAGCTGTGGATCACTTCTTTAGGAGAGAGTCCTCATATTTCATATATTATTTTCAAAGCATAAGCTGAATTGGTCAGGCAAAGAATCCTGCCATTCACAGTGATTGTTTCTTTTCCCAATGTCTGGTGAAACCCCAGCATACAAAGCTTCATTTCACATGTGTGTAAGTTGGTATAAGCCAGCAAACTCTGCATCCACATCATCTTAAAATCCCTGTCTCACCACAAAGGAGTGTTTTCCTTATGGTTATCATTCAGTACAAGATAATTGTAAGCAGTGTTGTCAACCTGGAAAGAAAAAAAGCATAATGAAAGAAGATTGCCCTCTGCATGTATAGTTCCAGATGTAAAAAAAGAAATGAAAAAAAAATAACAACAGTTAATATAAATAGTTCAAATTTAATAAGGAAGTTATCAGAGATAAAATGGTCAGAATGACACATCTACCGCTATGCTAGTGCTACATGTTGTAATAATTTTGACTAAAATTATTAAAATACAAATCTTCATAGATAACATAAAAGTTTAAAAATTAATTTTAAAAAAATCATTGTAGGATCAGTTACTAGTAAATGACTAAATAAGTTTCATCAAAGAAAATAAAGGTTGAATAAAAGAAAATATAATTTAGAATAAGTTAAAAAAGTGGTATTTAGAAAGTTAAAAAGTTTTATTGAAAGAAAACGCAGTTAGCCCAGGGGTAATTTAACTTAGAAAAATTAAAACTAAAAAAAAAATCTATAAACTAAAAAATCTCTCTCTTCAGTTATTTTAAAAATAAGAGATTGTTTTTAAACATAAAGAAATAATAAAATGTGTGTATGTTAAAAATAAAATAAAATATATAAGTTACATATTAAAATAAACAAAAGCTTATAATTGAATTTAAAAATTCCCTCAAAGATTGCATATACTGATAAGCTGCATAGGAATGATATTAGTAATGG
>JAQFVV010001330.1:0-81036 GCA_028023455.1 Epiperipatus broadwayi | reverse complement strand
TTGTACTTCGTTCGATTTTTGTGTTACTAGAAAAGCATTAAATAATTTTGTAGTATATTAAGCCCCATCTGATATTATTTTAAAAAATGATTTTTAAAATAAATGTAAAAAAAATATGGGATAATTTTTATTTACAAGCTCAACGTATCATCAAAGCTCAACATATTAAATGTTCACTAAAAGATGTAAAAGAGAATACCTCTACAGCAGTCTGCAGAAGTTCTGTTTTCGTCAAACTATTTGATTATCTATCAGTGTGTGTTAGTATTACCAAAAAATAATCAATTGACAAAAGCCTGATAGATTTAACGTGTGTGAAACCTGAATATGTATTATTAAAATGGATGAATTAAAGTGTGTACATTACTGTAAGTAAGTTGTGTTAATGAAAAAGTTATAATGAATTTTGAATCTACAAATAAATTAACAGGACAGCTTCCAAAAAAGAGAGTTTTAAAGTTAGTAATGTAAGTGATCATGAGAAAAAATAAAATTGCAACTTTCATAGAAGGACCAGATAAAAGTCTATGGTGAAAAGTCCTTTTACTTACGTACATGTAACATCTATATTTATAAGTACTTTTCAAATTAAGTAATAATTGATAATAATGGATATTTTCATTGAAACATGATTTTTTATTCTTATTTTGTCTACAAAATAGAGTTGAATAGTATCTTTTTATTTTCATATGAAAAAAAAAAGACTTTTCTAATTTAATTTTTTGTTTTTGTAAAATTTTGTTTGATATTGCAATTACTGTCAGAGACTGTAAAATTTTTGTTTTAAAACAAAAACTAATTATTTTCATGGAATAAAAATCAAAAACAAGTTAAAATTACTTGCTATAACAAGTTATATTTTTTGATAAAACGTACAAGAATGGGAATTTTTCTATCATAGTTGTTTCTTAATTTATTTTTCGTTAATTAATTTATTAAATAATTATTATAAAAAGTAAGTGTTAATGGTTTTTATTCAGTTATCTGTTTTCTGAGATGCTGGGTGTATGTGATTGATTTTATTATAGCATTGCCTTTTAAACATTTTGTAATTTATCTCAGTAAGTTTAGTAAAATAAAAGTAAACATTTTCATATAGAAAAAGCAATGTAGAAATTAAAAGAAAATAAGCTGTGTCAGAAAAACATTTATTGGAAAAATATATAGACCTTTAAAAAGCATAAGGAAAAATATTCATTGTGCTATCTATGGTCTACTTGTACTATTATATAATTGTAATGAACATGGGCAATGAATAACAAATTAAAAACGATTGGAAAACTTTGAGATGTGGTCTTGAAAAGGATGGAAATAATTAGTTCAATGAATAAAATGACAATCACACCAGTTTTGGGGAAAAAAAGAAAAAAATTATTGATTGAGGAAATTAGAGATAGAAAAAATTTTAGATTTGACATACATTGGAAATGAAAGAATAGTTTAATGAAAGATGTTTAAGAGGTTATGATAAAGTGGATGCACCCGAAAGGACAATAGGACTGACTTTACTGAATAATAAAAATCATGAAAGATTTGAATTTGAGGAGCTGGACAATGCAGAGAACATAATGGAAAAGGGAATGAATTTGTTGTGTAATATGAGACCAGAATACTATTCATGATGATATATTAAAACTACTATTCCCATTGTTTAAATGTTGTGTACTTTACTTTAAAGTGTGAATCATGATAACTGAATTAATCTCCGGCTATTTTCAAAGATAGAATGCAAAAAAAATTTCAGGGCAGAAAATTTTAAAATGAATCCTTTTTGTAACATCAATTTTCATAAAGATAATATTATATTTCATATTTGCAATCTATTTTATTTGCATATGTAATTTTATAAATACATGTTTATAAAGATAATTTTTTATGTCACTTATGTTTCTAAAAATATATTTACTAAATACATCATACTTAAAAATTATCATAAAAAATGTTATTTAAAAATAAACTGAATTGATGTGTGCAATAAAGATTATTTATTTTCTATTTCCCTTCGTTCATTAAAATATTATGTAGCATGCTTTCAAATACCTTGTAGTCATAGTCATATCAAAAATGCTTAAAGTTAATTATGTAGTTTCTCAAATTAAAAAAATATAGTGCTAATTATAAATTGTAAGTAATTCAATTTACATAATCAACTCTTTTAAACAGAGAATGCAGAATTCTTTGTATTTCTGGCTTGTATTATAAATGATGTACCAAACTTCTGTGACTTTGTGTTTTATCGGTATCTTTCAGAACTGATTGCTAGCTGCATAAAATTGAATGTGGGAGTTTGTTTTGGTTTTATGCACTATCTTTTTTAAACACTTTATCAATACTTTCATTTATATCAAACTAACTGTTTTGACTGTCTGATCATCATCAAACTACAATATTTAAATATATAATTATACAATTACATATTCATATTGTAAAGAGCACAAAGCGTTAATTACATTTGTTTTTTTATTTTATTTATTATAAACATGAAAGTAAATTAAAAAGTTAGCATTTAAAATTTTTCTTTAAGGATTAAAAATTGAAATTAATCATCATCTTAAAGTAAGTATATATTAAATCCGCACAGATAATGAAAAATTATTAAAATAAAACTTTGTAGAAAAAGTATTTTAAAACTAAATTTTAAAAAGATTTGGAGATAAATTATATCTTTAAATTTATCATAAATATAAAATTTTTGATTTGGAAAACGGAGTTAATTAATCAGAAATGGAAATGATTGTTAAATTAGTTAAATGTAAATCAGCCTTGGGCATTTAAATGTAAAAACATCGATCAGATAGGAAACCAATAGAAACCGTTAGCAAATAAGAAGAAATCCCTATTGGAATCGGACCCACATCGAAAGGACCATCGCATCGGTGACGTAATGTAAATTTAATCCTCATCTTAATAAAAAAGGACAAGTTTGGAAGTGGTTGCGTTAGTTATTGATTATTCTGATGGGACTATATGTGATAGTGCGGAGTTGGAGGGTGAAGGAGGACAGGCGCATGATCAATTCTTTCAGATGTTAAAGAAAAGAGAAATGAACTATCGTTTCCTACACTTGAGGACTAATTGAACTAAAAAAACCTCTGAATGAATAAATAAAACACTTGGCTAGATGGATACCAATCTTTTGAGGGACGGCATGGGAATTCACGCAAGTAAGTGGATAAAGATGAACTGTTGTAAACCGTATGAACTTTATAAATGATGAACATTAAATTAAAACTTTCCAGATTTAAATGATTGCAGCATATGCATATCCTATCTGACCAACTTAATTTATTAATAATGTTATTTGATGTATTTCTTTTTTATATATATATTTAAAATCATTTCCATTTATTGGATTTATTTTTGTTCTTTTACAGGTTTTATCACTGATTTTGTTTTCGTTAAATTGATTACTTCCAAATGGTAAACTTAAGTCAGGCGTGAATGGCTGTATAGATTTGAGAGTTATATTAGGGGAGGGGAATATTGAGGTTATTGTGCACTGTTGCGATTGGGGTCAATGGATTGGATATATTGATGTGAGTTAGTAGATGTAGTAGATTACGCTACTGGCAAAGATAAACTGCATCGCCCATTCTCTCATTTGCCTAGGGAAGGAATTAAAGACGCTGGGCCTTGGTTCTAACTTTCTATGGAGTTTTTTATTGTTCTTCTCGTTGGATAGAAGTAAATATTCCTATCTAATAGAAATCAATATCTTCTCTTAATCTTTTTGGTGCTTCCGTAGTCCGTATTACATTGAATACATTGATGTATCAGATGAATTGATGCCAGTTTGACTGCGGGGTCCTAAGCCTAAGGTTAAATAGGGATGAAATAATTTTATTTTCAAATGCAAATCTATGTGGTCTATTCATACTTGACCCTAAATAAAAATGCATTAAATTTAAGTTGTTTATAGAGCGCTGCATGGATTGGTTATCGGTTAAATATGTTTTGGGTTTTCATATTTGATCAAAATATATAGACATTAGATAAATAATGATACCTACGGTGAGTATCTAAAATGTATTTATTCGGATGTCTTTTAAGTTATTGGTGACAATGCAAGTATCTTATGGTGAATACTATTGGGTTACATATAAATTTCCCTCCGCCAATTGTCAGTAATCAATAATTTTGTATTTTGATCATTTATGTTTCTTTTGAAATGTTTTTGACTGTGAAATCTATGTAACCGATCTATATTCAACATTATAAACAACTTTCATAAATTTATATGTGCAAACTTAATTAAATGTAAACATTATAATAGAATAGTAATTAAATGAAATTAAAGCCAAAGTAAAGTTAAAAATAATGTTAAATGTTAAAATGTAAACTAATACTAAAATAATTTTAAATCTTATATATATGTGCATAAATAAATAATTGTATGTTAATTACTGGCAGTGGCTTATTTTATTTATTTTTTAATATTGAAATATAATTAGATAAGATAATATATTATTTAATCTCTGCTATTCCACTGAGCTAGTGACATGGGCTAACAACCGGAATCAAAGTCAAAAAAAAAATTTTTTTTTTTGACTTACGTATCTGCCTACTTTATAAATTTTTCTAGTTTCAACTGCCTAGATGGCGCCCTGTAGTGCAGTTTACGTTAAGTCACTTTCTCCGGATCGTTACAATATACATAATGAAATACACAATAAAAACAAAAATAAATATCCATTTTAATCTGACCATTATAAATAATCATTCCCCATTTTATTACTTTACTATTAAAATAATTCTATCAATATTTATTTTATATCAATTTATTTTATATCACTTTATTTTATTTTTTAAAAATATTATTTTTATAATTATAAACTTTAACATTTACTCTACCATTTAATATATATTACCTATTATTTTACTTATATTATAAATTAATTTCTAATCTTTCTTGTTTTATTAAATATGTTATAATTATCAATTAACTTTCCACATTACAAATTATTTTTGACATTACAAAAATTACATATCTCTTCATCTATGCATTTATTAAAAACAAATCATAAGTTTGAGATAGTATAAAAATGATTAATTATACAAATAATAGAAGGGATAGGAAAATTAAAGAGGCAATCTTGATTAAGAATATAAAACTAAATATTAATAGGGATTTTGGTTAAAAAGTAATGTTAGTCAAATTAAAAGATAATTAAAAGTTATCTTACTTTTTGGCATAAATAAAAGTAACTACAGAACAATGTTTTTATAATTGGAATTTTTTAGATAAAAAGAAATAATAAAATAACATTTTTGTATATACTCAATTGGTTAGGGTAAATACAGTTTTTTTGGGATTCATATGTAATTGGATGGATACAAGAATGTAACAAAAAATAATGTAGGTTAAAACAGTAAATCTCAATATATTTGGAGCAGATGTCACGCTTGATCCATTTGTTGAAGATAACTGTATCATTAGTTCAGTTTGAAAAGAATAGTGAGAAATAGTTTTGTAGTATAAGTAATTCCTATTTGATATTATTTTAGAAAATGATTTTTAAAATAAATGTAAAAAATTTGTGTAATAATTTTTCTTTCGAAGTTCAGTATCATCAAACTCAACATGTCAAATGTTCATTAAAAATGTAAAAAAAGATTATATTTAAAAGTCTGCAAAAGGTTTGTTTTCATAAAACTATATGATTGTTCAACAATGTGTGTTAGGATTAATGATGAATTAGTCAATTGACAAATATCCTGATAGATTCAACTTGTGTGAAAACTGAAAATAGTTTTAAAATGGATAAACTTAACTGTGTACACTACTCAAGTAATTTGTGTTAATGAAAAAGATATAATTAATATTTGAATCTACAAAATATTAATAGGACAGCTTTGAAAAATATTTTTTAAACTTAGTAATGTAAGTCACCATGAGAAAAAATTAAAATTGCAACTCCCATGGAAGGACTCAAGATAAAATTCTATGGTGAAAAGTTATTTCAATGTGCATATAACATCTATATTTATAAATATTTTTTAAATTATGTAATTATTGATAATAATGAATATTTTTTAATTGAAACATGTTTTAGTCCTATTTTCTCTCCAAAATAATATTGAATAGTATCTGTTCAGTTTCATATGAAAAGGGAAGAAGAATTTTTGTTAATTTAAATGTTTTTATCATTGCAAAATTTTGTTTTAGTATTATAATTAGTGTCAGAGACAAAATTATGTTTAAAATAAAAACTAATTATTTCAAAAAAGAAAAGTCTAAAACAAGTTAAAATTACTTGCAATAAGAAGTTATCATTTTTGATAAAATATACAAGATTTGTTTTTAATTTATTTTTATTAGTTATTTTATTAAATTATTATAAGTAAATGTTAATGTATTTATTTATTCAGATATCTGTTTTCTGAGATGCTAGTGTTTGTGACTAGATTTTATTATAGCATTGTTTTTTAAACATTATGTAATTTTTCTCAGTAAGCTTATTAAAATAAAAGAAAAGTAAGCTTATATTTATAGAAAAAGCAAAGCTGAAATTAAAAAAATAGCTATGGCAAAATAGGCAGTGATTAAGAGCAAAAATACAGACCTTTGAAGAATGAATTAAAAAAAATATAAATTACATACTATCTATGGACTGTATTATTATATATTTGTAAAACATGGGCAATGAATTACAAATTAGAAGCTGATTGGAATGCTTTGAGAAGGATGGAAATAATTAGTTGAATGAATAAAATGACAAATGAATAAATTATGAAAAGAACAAATGAAAAATATTAATTTGAAAAAATTAGAGATAGAAAGAAAATTTAGATTAGACATATATTGATAGTTTAATGAAGAATCATTTAAGAGTTACAATAAGTGCAAACAAAAAGAAAGAATAAATAGGCCTAATGTTACTGTATAATAAACAACATGAATGATATGAATTTGAAAAAATAGACAATGAGGAGAACACAATTTATGATGAAACTATAGAATAGAATACTATTGATGATGATATAATAAAGCAATTATTTCCAATGTTTAAATATTGTGCAATAATTCACTTTAAGAAATCTGAATCATGATATTTGAATTAATCGTGGCTACTTTCATGAATAGAATAACAAAACTTTTTCTTGAGCAAAATTTTTAAAATGGAGCTGTTTTTGTAACATCAATTTTCATAAAAATAATAGTTATATTTCATATTTGTAAACTATTTTATTTGCATTTATAATTTATAAATAAATGTTAATACAGATAATTTTTTTATATCAATTATGTTTTTAAAAATATATTTAACAAAAAACATCTTACATAAAAAGTTATAAAACGTTATTTAAAAATAAGCTGAATTTATGTGTAAAAAATTATTTATTTTTGTATTTTGCTTAATTTATCAAAAAATATTATGCTTAGCATGCTTTCAAATATCTTGTAGTCATAATTATAGCAGAAACTCTTAAAGTCAATTACATAATTTCTGAAATTAAAAAAATTGCTGTGCACTTTGTATAAAATGTAAATAAGTCAATTTACATAATCCACTTTTTTAAACCATAAATGCAGAACTCTTTCATTTTTATGGCTAGCATATTATGAATGATGTACCAAACATCTGTGACTTTGTGTTTCCCATCCCCTTTTTAGAACAGATTTTGCTAGCTGCAATAGCCTGAAGGTGTGGTTTTGTTTGGTTTCATGCTCTAAAAATGTACATTTCATTTCTGCATTGATTTTTGCTTTATTATACAGGGTGTCTCACTGGTTACTCATTGCATGGTTAACTTGGAATTATCCAGATGAAACAGCATTCCAATTAGTATTATTGCTTACAATATTGTATACCACATAGAAAATGTACTTTGTGGAAAGCGTAACTTGAGTGTTGTTTATTAAGTTGTTCAGAATAAGAGAGGTGCAAGAAACTTACTCTATATGTTTCTAAAAATGTAACTTACATTTTGAGTTACACAAGGTATATATGGGTATATTATCCAGGATTTATCTTCTTATACTATGAATTTGCTTATAACTTGTGAAAATATTTTAACCTTTTTAATAAGCACCTCATGATCATTTAATGTTGCATAAGTCATTGATATATGAAGTATGTTAGTTTTCCTGGCTGTTTCATATTTACATACGTTGTGATTTCAGTGAAGAAAAGTTTGAGGTCTGTTAATTTAGGTGTCATAGGTGTTAACAATTCTGGGCATATTATGACTTGATCCTGGTTTGTTAATCATTTTGTAGGTCATATGACTGGTATTCTGCTAAACATGCTATTTAATATGTCTTGACGTTCAATAATCTACCCACAGTGATGACTTCTGATCCATTTCTTGCATTAATTTATTGATTTGCCTCTATGGGTGCAAATGATATCATCTATGTGTTAATTGAACGTAATTTAAAGGAATGTTTCTTGAAGATGGTTAATGTGATGTTGCATGTTATGCCACTTGTGGACAGTTTTCATTTTGTAATATTTTCCATTAGTGAGAGCTGCTATATCATCATTAATCCTGTACAGACATGTCTTGATTAAATCAATCTTTTGTGGGAGTACTCTGATCTCACTAAAGCCTCATTGATTATTCCATAGATTATATCCTAGATATAGATCGTTTGTACAATTCTTTATGCCCAGTGATGCATGTCTGTCTTGGTTTTAAATTTTTAGATCTTCAATTTCGTTCATATTTTCAAAAGACAAATCCAATTTTTTTCTGTTAGCCACTCGTTTATCACTTTTATGGGATAATAATAATAGGTTCTTCAAATTCTTTGTTAACTTCAGAGGGTGCTATATTTTATGCAATATGTTCATGAATATTCTGGGGGAGGGAAATTATCCACAATTGGTATATTTTAATATATTCCTGTTTAGCAAAAGCTGTATTATAAAATTTTCTAAGAATCTGAGATATAAATTTATCTTTCTCATGTGTCATAGCATCAGCCAGGAAGTGAATCTGCTAACCCGGGACAACTGCTTATAAAGCAGCCGTCACTGATTTCTCGACCACCAATGCTTGACATAAATTGATCTTTGTTGTTTTGAATTATAAGAGTTAGCAATTTAAAGACTATCTTATTACATTGTGTATCAATCTTTTGACTATAATCCTGTTTATTTAATAAGGTGAGACTGTTTCTCTTGTCTTTTTTTGTACAAGTAATGGCTGCTTTCTGAAAATCCTCTTTAGTGACATCAATACATGGCGTGATGAAAACTTGAAAATTATAGTGGAATTAAAAGTTTGGCAAATTTTTTTTAAAAGGCAGACCCTATAAATAGAATCTTCTTTTGTACAAGTTGAAACAGTTAGATCTGTTTCACCTATTATATTCTATAATAGTATATTTCGTTTCACTCAGATTGCTTGTGTTTCTTTAATTTAAAACTTTGAGTGTGCTTGTAATATTGCTGAGTATGTGCGTACAGTCTTAAAAATTTATATACATGCATATTCATTTACGTTTGTTAAAACTGAAGTAAACATAATGGTGTGTAGCTAGAATTTATGTTTATAACAGAATAATAAGTTTAAATTTATAAAATTACTTATTTAAGTTTCAATATTTTTTAAAATAAATTTTCAGTTCTATTGTTTGTTTAAAATTACACAAGCTGTAATTTTGTTTACGAGTTTTAACATTTCATCTAAAAATAATCTTTTGGCTGAAACTTGACCCATTTAAAATTGTAACTAAGACCAATTATAAAATTCAATCAGGCATAAATCCACACTAAGTGCTTTAGCAAAACTTTAAAGAATATATTTTTTGGCTCTGGATGCAGCTATGACACAAATTGGAATAATAGAGCTTTTAAGTCCAGATTTAACTATAGTAAATATTTTACTAAGTGGATATTTAGTTAAAGGCAAAGTTCGAACCAGTAAACAAATGGTGTGGCAAGGGTAAAGGTGGAGGGACCTACTGTCAAAAGCAGAATATAAAAAAGGCCTGTAGTAGCAATAAAGGTTGTGGTGGTTGTTGCTGTTGAAAAAGCAGTGGTTGTTGCTGTTGAAAAATTGTTGTTGTTGCTGCTGATATATTTCCTAAAAGACAGGTACCAAAAATAATAAAAAAACACCATTCCTGCATTAATTTAGCAAGCTGAATTCTAGAAAGCCATTACCCAAGCTGTTCAAATGATGATTGTTGGCTAAAGACAGTAAACAGCCATCTATTTGTCCTGGACTGCAGCTTCATGATAGAAACATCAACCTCAGTCCAAGCCCATTCTGATGACGAAAAAACTACACATGTAATACCAGAAAGTTCCTGACCAAAGAATAGAGGAAAGCCACCCCCTAAGTAAATTTCTCCAGCTGCATCTAGACCCAAACCTAGAAAAGCCACAGCCAAGTTAATAGAGAGAAGACACAACAGAAAGAATGCTTTGAAAGACTCACTACCAAGACTTTACTGGTAAATCATTCTGCAGAATATGTAATTTCATAACTAAATTCATTCTAAATGAAAAGCTAGCTAACTAATCAATTGCATAATTAATTATATCATTTAAACATTACACTAAACTGTTTATATTAAATTTATTTAAAGCTTAGAGCACTCTCAAAATTCTTGCTTGATCATAAATAATTTTAAATAAACAGAAGTATTTGAGTTCTATAAAACCATTTCAAACAAAGTTTTCATTTCTAAATTATAACATTTTTGATGACTTTATGCAATTTGGTCTTATGCCATCTATCTTTAGTTTTAATTTCATTTTTATTAATTTATGCTATGTTCATCAGAACGGAGTTTTGTAGGTTAATAATTATCAGAAGTGCGATTAAGAACCTTTTCATTATATCAGATTATTGTAATATAAAGAATATAGGCAAAACTCCCTTCTGAAATAAAACTATTATTTACGCTACAGTGAATCAGTTACTAATAATGCACAAAATAAGTTATTTAAAATGCATCTTTTGTGCAAGTTATTTAAAATGTATATTTTGCACAAGCTATTTAAAATGTATATTTTACGTAAGTTATTTAAAATGCATATTTTGCGTATGTTATTTAAAATGCATATTTGCATAAGTTATTTGAAATGGATATTTTACAAGTTATTTAAAATAACATCTGAGTAAGTTATTTAAGAATCAATATTTTGCATGAGCTATTTAAGAATCCATATTTGACATAGATTATTTAAAAATCAGTTTGTTTGATATTAGATGTAAATTATACAACATATAATTAATGTTTCAAATTCTAGTAAATCTTTAAATTTGATACAACTCCATTTAATTAAAGATGAAGAAGCTATGCAGAGATCCTTAAATCAGATTCTCATTATTGCTTTTATCATGTGACTTAATAATCTTTTTTATGAATTGACCAGTCATAGTAGCACTGAAAAAAGCTAGGATTTTGGTGTAATTAATTTATGAAATATTAATTTAGCATTGCGAATGTGTTGCTAGTTAGCATAAATATGCATCTCTTCTTGCTATACCTATAATGGCCTACATCAAGATCATTCCATGTCAAGTCATACCTTGAATGTTTAGGCAGCTGTGACACTTATTTGTATTTGAAGGAACCAAAGCATTCCAAAGGGCTTGTAAGCTACTGTTCTGCTTATTTGAATAAAAAGGCCTCTTCATATTATAGTAAGCAGCCCAGTCTGAGGAACCGATTACTAGGTAATAAACCTAAATTAAGAACACATTTGAGGTGCACTTATTCTGATACTATAGTTTATAATGCACTCGAATCTGACATTTGACTGCCACACCTCAGTTCAGCTTCTTTAGAAAGTAACTTTGGCTTTGATCCGAGTCAGAATCTGAATTATGCATTTATCTGTGTAGCAATTATCTATAATATCATGCAAATATCATTACAGTTGAGTTTAAACTTAGTAATAATAATATAATTCTATTAATTACCAATAAATGGATCACTCTAACTATTACTTATTTCCACTATATAAAACATAGCATGAGTTATGATGTATATGGTATGGGCATATTAAGGTCGTAGACCAATTAAACATTTTGTAACTCTGAATATTCACTCACCTGCATGTGAGCACTATAATTTGCTTTATTAAATTATTTGTAACCCTAAATATTCACTCACCTGTGTGTGAGCACTCTAAATCATTGTATTATATTTTCCGTAACCCTGAGTCTTCACTCACCTGTGCATGAGCCAACTATACCCAATTTATTTTGCTTTATAATTTATTGTTACATTAAAATTATGAAATATAAATTTATCTCAGTCTCCATACTTGCTCATTATTTTATGAATCACTAGTTAAATTATATAATATGTGTTGGGGGGATGTCTCATGTTTTACTGCTTTGCTATTGCTGGAACGTGAATGAAGAGATATCGAGTGTAACCTTAGGCATGTCATTCACGATGGATTGGCTTGGAAGCATGAGTAAAAGAGTTGAGGTATGATCAGACATAGGATATTACTATCTTAACTTGGTCAACTTTTGGTTCTCTGGTTTGGACTCTTGGTCTGTTGAGCAAATGTACAAACTTGACCAGCAAATGTACAAACTTGACCATTACAAAGTAATGTCTGTTTTCTGAAAATACTCTTTAGTGAGATCAATACATGGCATAATGAAAACTTTTAAATTATAGTGGAATTAAAAGTTTGGCAATTTTTTTTAAAAGGCAGACCCTATATATAGAAAGATGTATTCCAAATTCCACCTATGAATTTTCTAAAACGATTACATTTAAAAAGTATGTATTAATTATTTTCCATAAAAATAACAATTTTTAATTTATTTTTGGAGCATGCTAAACAATTTGGACACAACTTCACACCTGCCAATCCCATAATATTGTGCTCAGAATCAAATGATTACAAAAGAAAAATAAAGGCGGCATTTTACATCAATGGAAACATCCATGCCATTAATAGAAAAGACACTTGCTTCGAGATCTCAAAGAAATGGGCTATGTAATACTAGCTTATTTGAATATTTGTATTTGCATATATTTTATTATAAATTTTATGAAGGCTATGAGTATGAGGCATGGATCCTCGAAAACATTAATCTGATAAACTTTAATACTAATTTATATCTTCTCTAATTAACAATTATAAATAAGTGTTTTTTTGTTTTAATAGAAGTATGTATGTGCATAGTCTTCAATTATAAGATAGATTATGAAATTAGAGTTCAATTAAAATTTGAAAATATTCTAGCTTTTTAATATTCAATTTTTTATTTCACTATTTTTTTCTAGTTGAACATAAAACCTATCAGAGGCAAACTTAAAATAGAATATATTTTTCAAAATTTGTGCACTGTTTCATTATAAGAATTTGGAACTTTTATTAATAAACATAGCTAAATTAACTTACTGATGCATATACCTTCTTCTCAAGTCCAAGTGCCATTTTCCTGACATACACATACTTGGAAACCCTTTTGAAGTTATCCACTTTTACATTTAAATTATAAGAATGTTCAACATGTGATGACATTGTCTGCAAATATTTCAGTAATGAATTCTCAGAAGTTTGTACAATAGGAGGACATTTTATTTCTAAAAAAAACGTTTTTATTAAGAAAGTACTTTGTGCACATTTTTTCAATATTTTATCAATATCATTTTCATTATTACTATCATTTTTACAATTATTTTATTATCACTATTTATTTGTTTTGTCTTCCAGAGTAAATAGATGCATTTATTCTAATAGTTATTGCTATCACAAACATAAATTATGAAAACGTATTTTTATGTATATAATATGAAAGCATTCGAACAGAGAATAAACTTAAAAGAAAAGTGTGAAACCCAAGTGCACTTTCAATGAATTACTAATATATTACAGGTTTTCAATATTTCCTAGTTAGCATTAAAAACAATCTATTTCTACTATCATATTGAAAATATACTTACTTTTAATGTATACATTCCTTTATAATAAAATAAAAGTGAATAGCTTATATTAATATGTATTTAAAGACTAAATTTAAATTACTTATAAATACAATTCTGAATAATCAACTGTATAATAAATTATAAAAAACATTAAAAATGAGCATTGTAAAAAGGTATATAAAATGAAATTGCTATATAAAACAAACATGCACACCACATAATACAAATATCAACAAAGGAATGTGATAGTATTAGTTTAAATGTCTGTAAAATATTATTTTCAATTCATTGCATACTCTCCTAATAAAAATTATGACAAATGTAAAAATTAAAACAACATATAAAGCACAAATTAAAACTTGTCACATGTTAGTGTCAAGCTATTATAAATGCTATTAAAACTTTTTGTGAATTTTATATGCAAAAATTCTGTAGACCAGCATGACATCTTTCTCTTCAAAATTACAGCTGTAATATATCAAATTTGTTAATATCTATATGCATTTCAAGGAATTAACACTTAATTCAATTTCATCTTAGACACTATAGAATAAAATTGTTTAATCAGTAACACTGGGGTATTAGACATTCTCCATCATAAAAAAAAGATTGTTTGAAAAATATTCATCTTAATTAAAAGTTTCTAAATTGCTTCTTCATTTAGTGACATTATTTAGGAATCCAATGAGCATTGACCTGATAGACACATCAATTATTTAATTAAATACTAAATTCTGATATTTTTTCCAGTTTAAACAAGTAAAATATTCAGATTTGTTATAGTACCTCTAGTTTTTTCAAAAAATAACCTTCTTACTGATATTTAAACATTATAGAAGTAAATAACAAAATATACTGTAATATAAAAAAGCTCAACTCGGGCCATCTTATAATATCAAACAAAGTTATAATGGGGAAAATAGTTAGATTATTATGTTTTCGTTTTTTATAATGATAAGTATCGATTTATTTAAAAGCTTTATATTTCTAAAATGATAATGAGAAATTTCAAATATTTTTAAAATAATAATGTGAATATTTAAAATGTGATAGAAATAAGTTGTTAAATAACGAGAAAAATATAAAATATTTATTTTTTATTTTGTCTTTAGTAATTTTATCTACCAATTTTAATTTGTTTTAAAAAAAATACTAAGAATAAATATTTTATTTTTAAATAATAATAAAAAAAATAAATAAGTAATATTTGATGTTCAGTTTATAATGATTTAAAAAAAATGATGTTTTTTTAAAATGGAAGTTGGTTTTTTTTTGTTTTCATTTTTCTAAAACTAAAGTAATGTTAGTCAAATTAAAAAATAATTAAAAGATATCTTGCTCTTTGGCATAGAAAAGTAACTAGAGAGTAATTTTTTTACAAGTGGAAATTTTTTCATTAAAAACAAAAGAAATATACAAACAACAGTTTTGTATAGACTCAGTTAAGATTAAATACAATTTCACTTGTATTATTATGTGATTGGATGGATATAGAGTTGTAACAAAAATAAGATAGATTAAAGCAGTAGATCTGAATATATTTTGAGCAACAGTCACACTTGATTTAGTTGTTGAAGATAAGAGTAGCATCAGTTCAGTATGAATATAATAATGAGAAATAGTTTTGTAGTATAAGTAAGCCCCATTTGATATTTTTTTATAAAATGATTTTCAAAATGGATGTAAAAATTATATGATAATTTTCACCTAAATCCCAGTATATCAAAGTTCAACTGGTTAAATGTTTGCTAAAATGTAAAAGAAAAATATTTTTGGAGCAGTCTGCAGAAACCTTGTTTCTATTTAACTAATTCAATGTCTAACTATGTTAGTATTACTGATAAATTATTAAATTAAACAAGACCTAAAGATTCAGCCTATATGAAAACTGCAAATGGTGTTAAAATAATAAATTTAACTGTGTACATAACTATAGAAAAGAAGTTATCATAATGAAAATTGGAATCTATAAAAAATTAATAGCAACTTTAAAAAAGGAGATTGTTTGAACATAGTAAAAATGGCCATCATGAGAAATAACTAAAAATTGCAATTCCCATGAAAGGACTCAAGAAAAAAAGTCTATAGTGAAAAGCTGCTTTAATGTTCACATAACATCTATATTTATAAAAAAAGTGTTTAATTAAGTAATAATTGATAATAATAGATATTTTTTCATTGAAACATGTTTTTTTGTTTTCCCTCTAAAATGAAATTCAATAGGAACTTTTAGTTTTCACATAAAAAAAGGAATAACTGTTTTAGCTAATATAAATTTTTTATCTGTGTAAGAGTTTGTTTTACAATTATAATTACTGAAAAAATGATAATTCTGTTTTAATTAAAGACTAATTAATTCAATGTATAAGAGTCAAAAACAAGTTAATATTACTTCCCATAGAGAATTATATTTTTTGATAAATGTACGAGTCAGAATTGTCATATCATTTTGGTGTTTAATTTATTTTTATTACTTAATTTATTAATTAATTATAATAAAAAGTAAGAGTTAAAGTAAGTATTTCTTCAGCTATCTGTTTTTTGAGATGGCTGTGTGTGTAATTAGATTTCATTATAAGCATAGTGTTTTAAACATTTTATAATTTATCTCAGTAAGGCTATTTGAATATAAAATTGAAGCTTATATCTTTATAAAAGAAGCAAAGATGAAATTAAAAAAAATAGCTCTGGCCAAAAAAACATTTATTAAGTGAAAGAAAAAATATAGTCCTACGAATAAAGAAGAAAAAAAAGTATTAAATACATGCTATCTATGGACGTACTATTATATATTTGTAAAACTTAGACAATGAGTAACAAATTAGAAGAAGATTGGATAGGTTTGTGATCTTGTCTAGAGAACAATGCAAATAAGTAGGTGAATAAATAAAATGACAAATAAATAAGTTTGGAAAAGAATAAACGAAAAACACATTGACTGAAAAAATTAGAGATACAAAAAAATTAAATTGAATATATATTAAAAAGAAAGAATAGTTTAATGAAAAATGTTTTAAAGATATTAATAATTGTTAAGAAGACAAAATAAAGACAACTGACCTCAATTAATGATATAAGATATGAAAAATATGGATTTAAAAAACTGGGCAAATAGGAACACATATTAAAGAAATAGATAAATTTGTGGTTTAACCATAGGGACAGACTAATATTGGTGATGACATAATAAAGCAACTATTTATCTTCTTTTAATATTGTGAAATACTTTACATTAGGAATGTGAATCAAAATATCTGAATTAATCTTGGCTGTTTTAAAAATATTATACAATAACTTTTTTGAGAAAAATTTGTAAATTGATGCTGTTTTTGTAACATCAATTTCCATAAAAAAGATAGTTATATTTCATATTTGTGAAGTATTTTATTTGCATTTATATTTTATACATAAATATTTATACAGGTAATTTTTTAATTACTTATCATTCTAAAAATATATTTATCAAAAAAACCTTACATAAAAATATATCATAAAAAATGTTATACAGAACTAAAGAGATTTGATGTGTGTGACAAAAAAAAGCTTATTTATTTTTCTTAATTTATTTACAATATTATCCTTAGCATGATATCAAATATCTTATAATCATAATCATAGCAAAAACACTTAAAATGAAATATGTAATTTATCAAATTAGAAAACTGTCATGCAGTAATTATAAAATGAAAGTAATTCAATTTACTCAATCCTATTCTTTACCATAGAATGAAGGACTTTTTATATTCATAGCTTGCATATTATTAATGATGTATCAAACATTTTTTGACTTTGTATATCACATGATCTCTTTCAGAACAGATGATGAAAGCTGAAGTATGTTGACAATATGATTTTGTTCGATTCCATGCTCTAAAAATATACATCTCACCTTTGCATTAATTTCTGATCAGTTATACATGATACCTGTACAAGGATACTCTCATTGCATGGTTAGATTGGAATTAATCAAAGTAAATAGAATTTCAATTAGTATTATTGCATAAAACATTATATACAACCTGGACAATCTGCTCTGGGGGTAACTTAACTGTAGTATTATTTTAAGTCATTCATGATAAGAAGGGTGCAAAAACTTATTCATTTCTAAGCAAATTTTACTTACATTTTGAGTTACAACAGTTATATATGGATGTGATATCCAGCATTTGTCTTCTGATAGTACAGATCTGGTTCCAAATTTGTGAGTAAAATATTTTAACCATTTTAGTGAGCACCACATGCTTGTTTAATGTTGCACAGGTTATTGATATATGCATGTGCGTTGGTTTTTCAGTCAGTTTCAAATTTGCATAGGTTGTGATTTTAATGAAGCAATGCTTTGAGGCCTGCAAATTTTGTGTGGTAGGCATTAATGATTCTGTGTAAATCATGACTTCAAATAGATTGGTTTGTTAATTATTTTGTATTTCAAATGTCTGTCATTTTAGTAAATATGCTTTTTAGCCTTCTTTACATTCAATAATCCACTGTAATGATGTCTTCTGATCCATTTCTTGTATTATTTCATTAATTAGTCTCTATGGGTGCAAATGAAGATGTTATACATGTTACACATGTATGACAGGCCCAGTGTTTATTTAATGTAATTTGAATGAATGTTTTCTTTGAATTTGGTGGGTGCAATGTTGCATATTATGCCATTAGTGGACAGTGTCATGGGCCCACTCTTACAATAGTGAGAGTTGTTATATCATTATTAACCCACTTCAGACATCCATGCTAAATCAATTTCTTCTAGTGGGTACTCTAATTTTAGTAGAGCCTCTTGGAATATTTCCATAGATTGTATTCTGGGTATAGATCTATTTTACAATTCTATTATGTCCAGTGATGCATGTCCATCTTGGTTTTCAATTTTTAAAACTTTAATTCATACTCCACATTCAAAACATAATTTATTAAAACAGGCAAGACTCTCTATACATATTGCCACTCAGAGCAAGCCAGAGTAATCAATGGATGCCAGAAAACTTGTGCATAAAATCCCACCAAGTGCCTAATCATCCAATATCACAAAACTAGTTTCTGGCTTGGCCTTCCATCAGTGAAAAGCCTTGGGACTGAAAGCAAAAGACTTCTGGCATTCATTGACTACTCTGGCTTGCATTGTGCGCAATACATAAATAGAGGTTTTTGTCTGTTTTAATAATAGTTAAGAGCAAGCATAAGAAATGGTGAACATGTGATGTTTATTAGCTTAAAACATAATATGATTGTACACCTAGGAAAGTCAATTTGTTCTGTTAGGCATTTGTTTATCATTTAAGTAGCTTAATATAATAAAGCTCTCCAAATTCAATCATCTACTACAGAGAGTCTCTCTTTTTAATAATTTCGTGTTTCTGAATAGTCTTGGTGTAACTGCTGTCAAAGGGTATATTTTAATATATTCACCTGTAGTAAATGCTGTATTACAAAATTTCCTAAAATCAGAGAAATATGTTTATCTTTGTTTTTTTTTTTAATGATAAGAGTAGTCAACGTAAATTCCAACTGCTTAATTTGTGTATCAATCTTTTGATTATAATTATGTTTGTTTAATATGATGAGCCTGTTTCTCTTGTTCTTTTTTATACAATTAATATCATTATCATGAAAATACTTTTAAATGACCTAATACACGAAATAATGAAAACTTAGAAAATTATATTGGAATTAAAAAAATATTTTTTTTAAAAAATGCAGAAACTATAAATAGAAATATGTATTTCAAGCTTTACTTACACATTTTAAAAAAAGATTACATTTAAAAAATGTCTGAATTTTTTTCCATAAAAACATAATTTTTTAAATTAAAATTATATAATTTAGTAGAAGTATGCATGTGTATAGTTTTCAATTATAATGTAGATTATTAAATTAATGTTTAGTTAAACTTTGAAAGCATTCAGACCTTGGAAATATTGAATTTTCCATCTCGGTATTTTTTCCCAAGTGGGAAACATGCAACTAGTCAGAGGCAAATATAAAATACAACATAATTGTCAAAATTTATGATCCATTTCATTTTAAAGATTTTGATCTTTTATTAATAAACATTAATAATTCAGATTTAATCATCTTTTTACAAGCAACATGGGTTCTCCTGGCCAAGTGCCATTTTACTGCAAAAACGTACTTGAGATAGTTTTAAAAGATATCGACTTTTATATTTAAAACTATAAAATTGTCCAATTCTTGATGTTGCTGTAGGAAAATTTTTTTAATGCCAAATTCTCAAAAGTTTTCTAAGTTAGAAGGACATCTTATTACTAAAAAATTACATTTTTTACAAATAAAGATTTTGTACACATAATTTATTCGTTTCATCATCATCATATTTAATATTACTATTATTATTACAATTTTGTTATTATTATTTAAATGTTTTGTTTTCCCAGAGTTAATAGATGCATTTTTTATAATATTTGTACTCGCAAATATAATAACGTAATATAGGCTTTTTATGTATATATTATCTTTTGCCCTGTTACAGATAATAAACTTAACCGAAAATTGTTAAAATCCAAAAGGCTATCTTTTCAATGAATTAATAGTACTTGTCACACTTTCTCAATACTTTTTAATTAGCATTGACATAAAAACAATCTATTTCTACTGTCACATTGAAAATATACTTGTTTTTAAAGTCTATTCTTTTTTACTATAACATAAATGTGATATATTTTATATCAATATTAATTTAAAGACTAATTTTAAAATTACATATGAATATAATTCTGAATAATCAATATATAATAAAATATGAAAAAAAATAGTAAGAATCTTTAAAGTTGTACGCAATATTAATTTTTATTAAGTGCAATGTCAGCAGTAATACATAAATAAGACTATAAAGTAATAATGAACATTTTAAAAAAGTATATAAACTGATATTACTATATAAAACAAATGTACACACCACAGAATATATATGCTTACTAAGGAAGTGTGATAGTATCCTTCAAATCTCTGTAAAATATTATGCTTTTTTAACTTAAGTGGGATACTGTCCTTTATAAAAAATCTGACAAATGTAAAAAATAAAAAGCAACATATAAAAACACAAAATAAAACTTTGTCACTTGCAAGTTTCAAGCTACTATAATGCTGCTAAGATCTGCTGCTTCAATGAACTTTTAATTTTTGTTACAACCCTATATTTATCCAATCACATAATAACCCAAGCAAAACTATATTTAACCCTAACCAATTGAGTCTATATATAAATGTCATTTGCATATTTCTTTTGTTTTTAACAAAATAAATCCACTTGTAAAAAAAATACTCTGTAGTTACTTTTTATGCCAAATAGAAATATATCTCCACCATCACATGATCAATTCTTACATTTGCATACACAAGCTAGAAACTAGTCTAGGGATATTGGATGAGTAGGCAATAGATAGATTTTTTGAACAAGCCTTTTGACATCCATTGATTATTCTGGCTTGCACTGAGTGGCAATACTCTATGGAGAGTTTTGCCTGTTTTAAGTAAGATACCTTTTATTTTTTTTAATTTGAATAACATTACTTTAGTTTTACAGAAATGAAAACAAAAAAAAAAAAAAAACTTTAATTTTTAAAAAAATGCTCAACCTTTTTCTTTTAAAATCTTTATAAACTATACATCAAATAATACTTATTTATCTTTTTCCTTATTGTAATTATTATTTCGAAAAAATGAAACTAATCAATAAATTATTGAAGACAAGAAAAAATATTTATTTTATTACTTTTTAAAACAAATTAAAATTGGTAGATAAAATTTCTGAAGACAAAATAAAAAATTATATATTTTATAATTTTTTCTCTATTCAATAACTATTTCTATCACATTTTAAATATTCACATTATTTTATAAAATATTTGAAAGTTTTCATTATCATTTAAGGAATGTAAAACTTTTAAATAAATCAATACTTATTATAATAAAAAACCAAGACATAATTAAATGTAATTATTTCTTCCATATTAATTTTGTTTGATCTAATAAGATGGCCAGGGTTGAACTTTTTGTATATTACATTATTATATTTTGTTAATTACTTTTAACTTATTATTTAAATATCAGTAAGAACATTATTCTTTAAGAAAACTAGATGTACTATAAAAAATCTGAACATTTTTCTTGTTTAAACTGGAAAAAAATCAGGATTTAGTATTTAATTGTAACATTAATGTGTCTGTTAGGCCAATGCTCATTGAATGCATAAATCATGTCCCTAAATAAAGAAGCAATTTAGGAACTTTTAATTAAGCTCAATATTTTCCAAAGAATCTTGCTTTTTATGATGGCTGATGTCTAACACTCCAGTGTTACTGATTAAACATTTTTGTTATAAAAATGTGTAAGATGAAAATGAATTGTGTTAATTCTTTGACTTGTGTATAGTTATTGACAACTGTTATATATTACAGATGTAATTTTCAAGAGAGATGGCACACTAGTCTACATAATTTTTGTGTATAAAATTCACAAGATGTTTTAATAGCATTTATAGTAGCTTGAAACTTGCAAGTGACAAGTTTTATTTTGTGTTTTATATGTTGCTGTTTTATTTTTTACATTTGTCAAGATTTTTTATAAGGACAGTATGCAATGAATTAAAACATAATATTTTACAGAGATTTGAAGGATACTATCACATTCCTTTGTAAGCATATATATTCTGTGGTGTGTACATTTGTTTTATATAGTAATATCAGTTTATATACTTTTTTAAAATGTTCATTATTACTTATAGCCTTATTTAAGTATTACTGCTGACATTGCACTTAATAAAAATTAATATTTACAACTTTAAATATTCCTTACTATTATTTTTCATAATTTATTATATAGTTGATTATTCAGAATTATATTCATATGTAATTTTAAAATTAGTCTTTAAATTAATATTGATATAAAATATATCACATTTATGTTATAGTAAAAAAGAATAGACTTTAAAAACAAGTATATTTTCAATGTGACAGTAGAAATAGATTGTTTTTGTTAATGCTAATTAAAAAGTATTGAAAATGTGTGATATATCATTAATTCATTGAAAATATACTTGGATTTTACAATTTTCGGTTAAGTTTATTATCTGTAACAGGGCAAAGATAATATATACATAAAAAGCCTATATTACGTTATATTTGTGATAGCAATAAATATTATAAAAAATGCATCTATTAACTCTGGAAAACAAAACATTTAAATAATAATAACAAAATTGTAATAATAATAGTAATATTAAATATGATGATGATGAAACGTAAAAATTATGTGCACAAAATCTTTATTAATAAAAATGTAATTTTTTAGTAATAAGATGTCCTTCTAACTTAGAAACTTTTGAGAATTTGGCATTAAAAAAATTTTCCTACAACAACATCAGAAATTGGACAATTTTATAGTTTTAAATATAAAAGTCGATATCTTTTAAAACTATCTCAAGTACGTTTGTGCAGTAAAATGGCATTTGGCCAGGAGAACCCATGTGCTTCAGTAAGATGATTAAATCTAATTATTAATGTTTATTAATAAAAGATCCAAATCTTTAAAATGAAATGGATCATAAATTTTGACAATTATGTTGTATTTTATATTTGCCTCTGACTAGTTTCATGTTCAATTGGGAAAAAATGTGAGATGGAAAATTCAATATTTCAAGGTTAGAATGCTTTCAAAGTTTAACTAAACATTAATTTAATAATCTACATTATAATTGAAAACTATACACATGCATACTTCTACTAAATTATATAATTTTAATTTAAAAAATTATGTTTTTATGGAAAAAATTCAGACATTTTTTAAATGTAATCTTTTTTTTAAAATGTGCAAGTAAAGCTTGAAATACATATTTCTATTTATAGTTTCTGCATTTTTTAAAAAAAATATTTTTTTAATTCCAATATAATTTTCAAGTTTTCATTATTTCGTGTATTGAGGTCATTTAAAAATATTTTCATGATAATGATATTAATTGTATAAAAAAGAACAAGAGAAACAGGCTCATCATATTAAACAAACATAATTATAATCAAAAGATTGATACACAAATTAAGCAGTTGGAATTTACGTTGACTACTCTTATCATTAAAAAAAAAAACAAAGATAAACATATTTCTCTGATTTTAGGAAATTTTGTAATACAGCATTTACTACAGGTGAATATATTAAAATATACCCTTTGACAGCAGTTACACCAAGACTATTCAGAAACACGAAATTATTAAAAAGAGAGACTCTCTGTAGTAGATGATTGAATTTGGAGAGCTTTATTATATTAAGCTACTTAAATGATAAACAAATGCCTAACAGAACAAATTGACTTTCCCAGGTGTACAATCATATTATGTTTTAAGCTAATAAACATCACATGTTCACCATTTCTTATGCTTGCTCTTAACTATTATTAAAACAGACAAAACTCTATTTATGTATTGCCGCACAATGCAAGCCAGAGTAGTCAATGAATGCCAGAAGTCTTTTGCTTTCAGTCCCAAGGCTTTTCACTGATGAAGGCCACAAGCCAGAAACTAGTTTTGTGATATTGGATGATTAGGCACTTGGTGGGATTTTATGCACAAGTTTTCTGGCATCCATTGATTACTCTGGCTTGCTCTGAGTGGCAATATGTATAGAGAGTCTTGCCTGTTTTAATAAATTATGTTTTGAATGTGGAGTATGAATTAAAGTTTTAAAAATTGAAAACCAAGATGGACATGCATCACTGGACATAATAGAATTGTAAAATAGATCTATACCCAGAATACAATCTATGGAAATATTCCAAGAGGCTCTACTAAAATTAGAGTACCCACTAGAAGAAATTGATTTAGCATGGATGTCTGAAGTGGGTTAATAATGATATAACAACTCTCACTATTGTAAGAGTGGGCCCATGACACTGTCCACTAATGGCATAATATGCAACATTGCACCCACCAAATTCAAAGAAAACATTCATTCAAATTACATTAAATAAACACTGGGCCTGTTATACATGTTACACATGTATGACATCTTCATTTGCACCCATAGAGACTAATTAATGAAATAATACAAGAAATGGATCAGAAGACATCATTACAGTGGATTATTGAATGTAAAGAAGGCTAAAAAGCATATTTACTAAAATGACAGACATTTGAAATACAAAATAATTAACAAACCAATCTATTTGAAGTCATGATTTACACAGAATCATTAATGCCTACCACACAAAATTTGCAGGCCTCAAAGCATTGCTTCATTAAAATCACAACCTATGCAAATTTGAAACTGACTGAAAAACCAACGCACATGCATATATCAATAACCTGTGCAACATTAAACAAGCATGTGGTGCTCACTAAAATGGTTAAAATATTTTACTCACAAATTTGGAACCAGATCTGTACTATCAGAAGACAAATGCTGGATATCACATCCATATATAACTGTTGTAACTCAAAATGTAAGTAAAATTTGCTTAGAAATGAATAAGTTTTTGCACCCTTCTTATCATGAATGACTTAAAATAATACTACAGTTAAGTTACCCCCAGAGCAGATTGTCCAGGTTGTATATAATGTTTTATGCAATAATACTAATTGAAATTCTATTTACTTTGATTAATTCCAATCTAACCATGCAATGAGAGTATCCTTGTACAGGTATCATGTATAACTGATCAGAAATTAATGCAAAGGTGAGATGTATATTTTTAGAGCATGGAATCGAACAAAATCATATTGTCAACATACTTCAGCTTTCATCATCTGTTCTGAAAGAGATCATGTGATATACAAAGTCAAAAAATGTTTGATACATCATTAATAATATGCAAGCTATGAATATAAAAAGTCCTTCATTCTATGGTAAAGAATAGGATTGAGTAAATTGAATTACTTTCATTTTATAATTACTGCATGACAGTTTTCTAATTTGATAAATTACATATTTCATTTTAAGTGTTTTTGCTATGATTATGATTATAAGATATTTGATATCATGCTAAGGATAATATTGTAAATAAATTAAGAAAAATAAATAAGCTTTTTTTGTCACACACATCAAATCTCTTTAGTTCTGTATAACATTTTTTATGATATATTTTTATGTAAGGTTTTTTTGATAAATATATTTTTAGAATGATAAGTAATTAAAAAATTACCTGTATAAATATTTATGTATAAAATATAAATGCAAATAAAATACTTCACAAATATGAAATATAACTATCTTTTTTATGGAAATTGATGTTACAAAAACAGCATCAATTTACAAATTTTTCTCAAAAAAAGTTATTGTATAATATTTTTTAAAACAGCCAAGATTAATTCAGATATTTTGATTCACATTCCTAATGTAAAGTATTTCACAATATTAAAAGAAGATAAATAGTTGCTTTATTATGTCATCACCAATATTAGTCTGTCCCTATGGTTAAACCACAAATTTATCTATTTCTTTAATATGTGTTCCTATTTGCCCAGTTTTTTAAATCCATATTTTTCATATCTTATATCATTAATTGAGGTCAGTTGTCTTTATTTTGTCTTCTTAACAATTATTAATATCTTTAAAACATTTTTCATTAAACTATTCTTTCTTTTTAATATATATTCAATTTAATTTTTTTGTATCTCTAATTTTTTCAGTCAATGTGTTTTTCGTTTATTCTTTTCCAAACTTATTTATTTGTCATTTTATTTATTCACCTACTTATTTGCATTGTTCTCTAGACAAGATCACAAACCTATCCAATCTTCTTCTAATTTGTTACTCATTGTCTAAGTTTTACAAATATATAATAGTACGTCCATAGATAGCATGTATTTAATACTTTTTTTTTCTTCTTTATTCGTAGGACTATATTTTTCTTTCACTTAATAAATGTTTTTTTGGCCAGAGCTATTTTTTTTAATTTCATCTTTGCTTCTTTTATAAAGATATAAGCTTCAATTTTATATTCAAATAGCCTTACTGAGATAAATTATAAAATGTTTAAAACACTATGCTTATAATGAAATCTAATTACACACACAGCCATCTCAAAAAACAGATAGCTGAAGAAATACTTACTTTAACTCTTACTTTTTATTATAATTAATTAATAAATTAAGTAATAAAAATAAATTAAACACCAAAATGATATGACAATTCTGACTCGTACATTTATCAAAAAATATAATTCTCTATGGGAAGTAATATTAACTTGTTTTTGACTCTTATACATTGAATTAATTAGTCTTTAATTAAAACAGAATTATCATTTTTTCAGTAATTATAATTGTAAAACAAACTCTTACACAGATAAAAAATTTATATTAGCTAAAACAGTTATTCCTTTTTTATGTGAAAACTAAAAGTTCCTATTGAATTTCATTTTAGAGGGAAAACAAAAAAACATGTTTCAATGAAAAAATATCTATTATTATCAATTATTACTTAATTAAACACTTTTTTTATAAATATAGATGTTATGTGAACATTAAAGCAGCTTTTCACTATAGACTTTTTTCTTGAGTCCTTTCATGGGAATTGCAATTTTTAGTTATTTCTCATGATGGCCATTTTTACTATGTTCAAACAATCTCCTTTTTTAAAGTTGCTATTAATTTTTTATAGATTCCAATTTTCATTATGATAACTTCTTTTCTATAGTTATGTACACAGTTAAATTTATTATTTTAACACCATTTGCAGTTTTCATATAGGCTGAATCTTTAGGTCTTGTTTAATTTAATAATTTATCAGTAATACTAACATAGTTAGACATTGAATTAGTTAAATAGAAACAAGGTTTCTGCAGACTGCTCCAAAAATATTTTTCTTTTACATTTTAGCAAACATTTAACCAGTTGAACTTTGATATACTGGGATTTAGGTGAAAATTATCATATAATTTTTACATCCATTTTGAAAATCATTTTATAAAAAAATATCAAATGGGGCTTACTTATACTACAAAACTATTTCTCATTATTATATTCATACTGAACTGATGCTACTCTTATCTTCAACAACTAAATCAAGTGTGACTGTTGACTCAAAATATATTCAGATCTACTGCTTTAATCTATCTTATTTTTGTTACAACTCTATATCCATCCAATCACATAATAATACAAGTGAAATTGTATTTAATCTTAACTGAGTCTATACAAAACTGTTGTTTGTATATTTCTTTTTTGTTTTTAATGAAAAAATTTCCACTTGTAAAAAAATTACTCTCTAGTTACTTTTCTATGCCAAAGAGCAAGATATCTTTTAATTATTTTTTAATTTGACTAACATTACTTTAGTTTTAGAAAAATGAAAACAAAAAAAAACCAACTTCCATTTTAAAAAAACATCATTTTTTTTAAATCATTATAAACTGAACATCAAATATTACTTATTTATTTTTTTTATTATTATTTAAAAATAAAATATTTATTCTTAGTATTTTTTTTAAAACAAATTAAAATTGGTAGATAAAATTACTAAAGACAAAATAAAAAATAAATATTTTATATTTTTCTCGTTATTTAACAACTTATTTCTATCACATTTTAAATATTCACATTATTATTTTAAAAATATTTGAAATTTCTCATTATCATTTTAGAAATATAAAGCTTTTAAATAAATCGATACTTATCATTATAAAAAACGAAAACATAATAATCTAACTATTTTCCCCATTATAACTTTGTTTGATATTATAAGATGGCCCGAGTTGAGCTTTTTTATATTACAGTATATTTTGTTATTTACTTCTATAATGTTTAAATATCAGTAAGAAGGTTATTTTTTGAAAAAACTAGAGGTACTATAACAAATCTGAATATTTTACTTGTTTAAACTGGAAAAAATATCAGAATTTAGTATTTAATTAAATAATTGATGTGTCTATCAGGTCAATGCTCATTGGATTCCTAAATAATGTCACTAAATGAAGAAGCAATTTAGAAACTTTTAATTAAGATGAATATTTTTCAAACAATCTTTTTTTTATGATGGAGAATGTCTAATACCCCAGTGTTACTGATTAAACAATTTTATTCTATAGTGTCTAAGATGAAATTGAATTAAGTGTTAATTCCTTGAAATGCATATAGATATTAACAAATTTGATATATTACAGCTGTAATTTTGAAGAGAAAGATGTCATGCTGGTCTACAGAATTTTTGCATATAAAATTCACAAAAAGTTTTAATAGCATTTATAATAGCTTGACACTAACATGTGACAAGTTTTAATTTGTGCTTTATATGTTGTTTTAATTTTTACATTTGTCATAATTTTTATTAGGAGAGTATGCAATGAATTGAAAATAATATTTTACAGACATTTAAACTAATACTATCACATTCCTTTGTTGATATTTGTATTATGTGGTGTGCATGTTTGTTTTATATAGCAATTTCATTTTATATACCTTTTTACAATGCTCATTTTTAATGTTTTTTATAATTTATTATACAGTTGATTATTCAGAATTGTATTTATAAGTAATTTAAATTTAGTCTTTAAATACATATTAATATAAGCTATTCACTTTTATTTTATTATAAAGGAATGTATACATTAAAAGTAAGTATATTTTCAATATGATAGTAGAAATAGATTGTTTTTAATGCTAACTAGGAAATATTGAAAACCTGTAATATATTAGTAATTCATTGAAAGTGCACTTGGGTTTCACACTTTTCTTTTAAGTTTATTCTCTGTTCGAATGCTTTCATATTATATACATAAAAATACGTTTTCATAATTTATGTTTGTGATAGCAATAACTATTAGAATAAATGCATCTATTTACTCTGGAAGACAAAACAAATAAATAGTGATAATAAAATAATTGTAAAAATGATAGTAATAATGAAAATGATATTGATAAAATATTGAAAAAAATGTGCACAAAGTACTTTCTTAATAAAAACGTTTTTTTTAGAAATAAAATGTCCTCCTATTGTACAAACTTCTGAGAATTCATTACTGAAATATTTGCAGACAATGTCATCACATGTTGAACATTCTTATAATTTAAATGTAAAAGTGGATAACTTCAAAAGGGTTTCCAAGTATGTGTATGTCAGGAAAATGGCACTTGGACTTGAGAAGAAGGTATATGCATCAGTAAGTTAATTTAGCTATGTTTATTAATAAAAGTTCCAAATTCTTATAATGAAACAGTGCACAAATTTTGAAAAATATATTCTATTTTAAGTTTGCCTCTGATAGGTTTTATGTTCAACTAGAAAAAAATAGTGAAATAAAAATTGAATATTAAAAAGCTAGAATATTTTCAAATTTTAATTGAACTCTAATTTCATAATCTATCTTATAATTGAAGACTATGCACATACATACTTCTATTAAAACAAAAAAACACTTATTTATAATTGTTAATTAGAGAAGATATAAATTAGTATTAAAGTTTATCAGATTAATGTTTTCGAGGATCCATGCCTCATACTCATAGCCTTCATAAAATGTATAATAAAATATATGCAAATACAAATATTCAAATAAGCTAGTATTACATAGCCCATTTCTTTGAGATCTCGAAGCAAGTGTCTTTTCTATTAATGGCATGGATGTTTCCATTGATGTAAAATGCCGCCTTTATTTTTCTTTTGTAATCATTTGATTCTGAGCACAATATTATGGGATTGGCAGGTGTGAAGTTGTGTCCAAATTGTTTAGCATGCTCCAAAAGTAAATTAAAAATTGTTATTTTTATGGAAAATAATTAATACATACTTTTTAAATGTAATCGTTTTAGAAAATTCATAGGTGGAATTTGGAATACATCTTTCTATATATAGGGTCTGCCTTTTAAAAAAAATTGCCAAACTTTTAATTCCACTATAATTTAAAAGTTTTCATTATGCCATGTATTGATCTCACTAAAGAGTATTTTCAGAAAACAGACATTACTTTGTAATGGTCAAGTTTGTACATTTGCTGGTCAAGTTTGTACATTTGCTCAACAGACCAAGAGTCCAAACCAGAGAACCAAAAGTTGACCAAGTTAAGATAGTAATATCCTATGTCTGATCATACCTCAACTCTTTTACTCATGCTTCCAAGCCAATCCATCGTGAATGACATGCCTAAGGTTACACTCGATATCTCTTCATTCACGTTCCAGCAATAGCAAAGCAGTAAAACATGAGACATCCCCCCAACACATATTATATAATTTAACTAGTGATTCATAAAATAATGAGCAAGTATGGAGACTGAGATAAATTTATATTTCATAATTTTAATGTAACAATAAATTATAAAGCAAAATAAATTGGGTATAGTTGGCTCATGCACAGGTGAGTGAAGACTCAGGGTTACGGAAAATATAATACAATGATTTAGAGTGCTCACACACAGGTGAGTGAATATTTAGGGTTACAAATAATTTAATAAAGCAAATTATAGTGCTCACATGCAGGTGAGTGAATATTCAGAGTTACAAAATGTTTAATTGGTCTACGACCTTAATATGCCCATACCATATACATCATAACTCATGCTATGTTTTATATAGTGGAAATAAGTAATAGTTAGAGTGATCCATTTATTGGTAATTAATAGAATTATATTATTATTACTAAGTTTAAACTCAACTGTAATGATATTTGCATGATATTATAGATAATTGCTACACAGATAAATGCATAATTCAGATTCTGACTCGGATCAAAGCCAAAGTTACTTTCTAAAGAAGCTGAACTGAGGTGTGGCAGTCAAATGTCAGATTCGAGTGCATTATAAACTATAGTATCAGAATAAGTGCACCTCAAATGTGTTCTTAATTTAGGTTTATTACCTAGTAATCGGTTCCTCAGACTGGGCTGCTTACTATAATATGAAGAGGCCTTTTTATTCAAATAAGCAGAACAGTAGCTTACAAGCCCTTTGGAATGCTTTGATTCCTTCAAATACAAATAAATGTCACAGCTGTCTAAACTTTCAAGGTGTGACTTGACATGGAAATGATCCTGCTGTAGGCCATTATAGGTATAGCAAGAAGAGATGCATATTTATGCTAACTAGCAACACATTCGCAATGCTAAATTAATATTTCATAAATTAATTACACCAAAATCCTTAGCTTTTTTCAGTGCTACTATGACTGGTCAATTCATAAAAAAGATTATTAAGTCACATGATAAAAGCAATAATGAGAATCTGATTTAAGGATCTCTGCATAGCTTCTTCATCTTTAATTAAATGGAGTTGTATCAAATTTAAAGATTTACTAGAATTTGAAACATTAATTATATGTTGTATAATTTACATCTAATATCAACCAAACTGATTTTTAAATAATCTATGTCAAATATGGATTCTTAAATAACTCATGCAAAATATTGATTCTTAAATAACTTAATCAAATATTATCGTTAAATAACTCACAAAATATCCATTTCAAATAACTTACGCAAATATGCATTTTAAATAATATACGCAAAATATGCGTTTTAAATAACTTGTGCAAAATATACATTTTAAATAACTTGCACAAAAGATGCATTTTAAATAACTTGCACAAAAGATGCATTTTAAATAACTTATTTTGTGCATTATTAGTAACTGATTCACTGTAGCGTAAATAATAGTTTTATTTCAGAAGGAGTTTTGCCTATATTCTTTATATTACAATAATCTGATATAATGAAAAGGTTCTTAATCGCACTTCTGATAATTATTAACCTACAAAACTCCGTTCTGATGAACATAGCATAAATTAATAAAAATGAAATTAAAACTAAAGATAGATGGCATAAGACCAAATTGCATAAAGTCATCAAAAATGTTATAATTTAGAAATGAAAACTTTGTTTGAAATGGTTTTATAGAACTCAAATACTTCTGTTTATTTAAAATTATTTATGATCAAGCAAGAATTTTGAGAGTGCTCTAAGCTTTAAATAAATTTAATATAAACAGTTTAGTGTAATGTTTAAATGATATAATTAATTATGCAATTGATTAGTTAGCTAGCTTTTCATTTAGAATGAATTTAGTTATGAAATTACATATTCTGCAGAATGATTTACCAGTAAAGTCTTGGTAGTGAGTCTTTCAAAGCATTCTTTCTGTTGTGTCTTCTCTCTATTAACTTGGCTGTGGCTTTTCTAGGTTTGGGTCTAGATGCAGCTGGAGAAATTTACTTAGGGGGTGGCTTTCCTCTATTCTTTGGTCAGGAACTTTCTGGTATTACATGTGTAGTTTTTTCTGTCATCAGAATGGGCTTGGACTGAGGTTGATGTTTCTATCATGAAGCTGCAGTCCAGGACAAATAGATGGCTGTTTACTGTCTTTAGCCAACAATCATCATTTGAACAGCTTGGGTAATGGCTTTCTAGAATTCAGCTTGCTAAATTAATGCAGGAATGGTGTTTTTTTATTATTTTTGGTACCTGTCTTTTAGGAAATATATCAGCAGCAACAACAACAATTTTTCAACAGCAACAACCACTGCTTTTTCAACAGCAACAACCACCACAACCTTTATTGCTACTACAGGCCTTTTTTATATTCTGCTTTTGACAGTAGGTCCCTCCACCTTTTACCCTTGCCACACCATTTGTTTACTGGTTCGAACTTTGCCTTTAACTAAATATCCACTTAGTAAAATATTTACTATAGTTAAATCTGGACTTAAAAGCTCTATTATTCCAATTTGTGTCATAGCTGCATCCAGAGCCAAAAATATATTCTTTAAAGTTTTGCTAAAGCACTTAGTGTGGATTTATGCCTGATTGAATTTTATAATTGGTCTTAGTTACAATTTTAAATGGGTCAAGTTTCAGCCAAAAGATTATTTTTAGATGAAATGTTAAAACTCGTAAACAAAATTACAGCTTGTGTAATTTTAAACAAACAATAGAACTGAAAATTTATTTTAAAAAAATATTGAAACTTAAATAAGTAATTTTATAAATTTAAACTTATTATTCTGTTATAAACATAAATTCTAGCTACACACCATTATGTTTACTTCAGTTTTAACAAACGTAAATGAATATGCATGTATATAAATTTTTAAGACTGTACGCACATACTCAGCAATATTACAAGCACACTCAAAGTTTTAAATTAAAGAAACACAAGCAATCTGAGTGAAACGAAATATACTATTATAGAATATAATAGGTGAAACAGATCTAACTGTTTCAACTTGTACAAAAGAAGATTCTATTTATAGGGTCTGCCTTTTAAAAAAAATTTGCCAAACTTTTAATTCCACTATAATTTTCAAGTTTTCATCACGCCATGTATTGATGTCACTAAAGAGGATTTTCAGAAAGCAGCCATTACTTGTACAAAAAAAGACAAGAGAAACAGTCTCACCTTATTAAATAAACAGGATTATAGTCAAAAAGATTGATACACAATGTAATAAGATAGTCTTTAAATTGCTAACTCTTATAATTCAAAACAACAAAGATCAATTTATGTCAAGCATTGGTGGTCGAGAAATCAGTGACGGCTGCTTTATAAGCAGTTGTCCCGGGTTAGCAGATTCACTTCCTGGCTGATGCTATGACACATGAGAAAGATAAATTTATATCTCAGATTCTTAGAAAATTTTATAATACAGCTTTTGCTAAACAGGAATATATTAAAATATACCAATTGTGGATAATTTCCCTCCCCCAGAATATTCATGAACATATTGCATAAAATATAGCACCCTCTGAAGTTAACAAAGAATTTGAAGAACCTATTATTATTATCCCATAAAAGTGATAAACGAGTGGCTAACAGAAAAAAATTGGATTTGTCTTTTGAAAATATGAACGAAATTGAAGATCTAAAAATTTAAAACCAAGACAGACATGCATCACTGGGCATAAAGAATTGTACAAACGATCTATATCTAGGATATAATCTATGGAATAATCAATGAGGCTTTAGTGAGATCAGAGTACTCCCACAAAAGATTGATTTAATCAAGACATGTCTGTACAGGATTAATGATGATATAGCAGCTCTCACTAATGGAAAATATTACAAAATGAAAACTGTCCACAAGTGGCATAACATGCAACATCACATTAACCATCTTCAAGAAACATTCCTTTAAATTACGTTCAATTAACACATAGATGATATCATTTGCACCCATAGAGGCAAATCAATAAATTAATGCAAGAAATGGATCAGAAGTCATCACTGTGGGTAGATTATTGAACGTCAAGACATATTAAATAGCATGTTTAGCAGAATACCAGTCATATGACCTACAAAATGATTAACAAACCAGGATCAAGTCATAATATGCCCAGAATTGTTAACACCTATGACACCTAAATTAACAGACCTCAAACTTTTCTTCACTGAAATCACAACGTATGTAAATATGAAACAGCCAGGAAAACTAACATACTTCATATATCAATGACTTATGCAACATTAAATGATCATGAGGTGCTTATTAAAAAGGTTAAAATATTTTCACAAGTTATAAGCAAATTCATAGTATAAGAAGATAAATCCTGGATAATATACCCATATATACCTTGTGTAACTCAAAATGTAAGTTACATTTTTAGAAACATATAGAGTAAGTTTCTGCACCTCTCTTATTCTGAACAACTTAATAAACAACACTCAAGTTACGTTTTCCACAAAGTACATTTTCTATGTGGTATACAATATTGTAAGCAATAATACTAATTGGAATGCTGTTTCATCTGGATAATTCCAAGTTAACCATGCAATGAGTAACCAGTGAGACACCCTGTATAATAAAGCAAAAATCAATGCAGAAATGAAATGTACATTTTTAGAGCATGAAACCAAACAAAACCACACCTTCAGGCTATTGCAGCTAGCAAAATCTGTTCTAAAAAGGGGATGGGAAACACAAAGTCACAGATGTTTGGTACATCATTCATAATATGCTAGCCATAAAAATGAAAGAGTTCTGCATTTATGGTTTAAAAAAGTGGATTATGTAAATTGACTTATTTACATTTTATACAAAGTGCACAGCAATTTTTTTAATTTCAGAAATTATGTAATTGACTTTAAGAGTTTCTGCTATAATTATGACTACAAGATATTTGAAAGCATGCTAAGCATAATATTTTTGATAAATTAAGCAAAATACAAAATAAATAATTTTTTACACACATAAATTCAGCTTATTTTTAAATAACGTTTTATAACTTTTTATGTAAGATGTTTTTTGTTAAATATATTTTTAAAAACATAATTGATATAAAAAAATTATCTGTATTAACATTTATTTATAAATTATAAATGCAAATAAAATAGTTTACAAATATGAAATATAACTATTATTTTTATGAAAATTGATGTTACAAAAACAGCTCCATTTTAAAAATTTTGCTCAAGAAAAAGTTTTGTTATTCTATTCATGAAAGTAGCCACGATTAATTCAAATATCATGATTCAGATTTCTTAAAGTGAATTATTGCACAATATTTAAACATTGGAAATAATTGCTTTATTATATCATCATCAATAGTATTCTATTCTATAGTTTCATCATAAATTGTGTTCTCCCCATTGTCTATTTTTTCAAATTCATATCATTCATGCTGTTTATTATACAGTAACATTAGGCCTATTTATTCTTTCTTTTTGCTTGCACTTATTGTAACTCTTAAATGATTCTTTCATTAAATCCATCAATATATGTCTAATCCAAATTTTCTTTCTATCTCTAATTTTTTCAAATTAATATTTTTCATTTTGTTCTTTTCATAATTTATTCATTTGTCATTTTATTCATTCAACTAATTATTTCCATCCCTTCTGGAAAGTTGTATTCCAATCAGCTTCTAATTTGTAATTCATTGCCCATGTTTCACGTAAATATATAATAATACAGTCCATAGATAGTATGTAATTTATATTTTTTTTAATTCATTCTTCAAAGGTCTGTATTTTTGCTCTTAATCACTGCCTATTTTGCCATAGCTATTTTTTTTTAATTTCAGCTTTGCTTTTTCTATAAATATAAGCTTACTTTTCTTTTAATTTTAATAAGCTTACTGGAGAAAAATTACATAATGTTTAAAAAACAATGCTATAATAAAATCTAGTCACAAACACCAGCATCTCAGAAAAACAGATATCTGAATAAATAAATACATTAACATTTACTTATAATAATTTAATAAAATAACTAATAAAAATAAATTAAAACAAATCTTGTATATTTTATCAAAAATGATAACTTCTTATTGCAAGTAATTTTAACTTTGTTTTAGACTTTTTCTTTTTTGAAATAATTAGTTTTTATTTTAAACATAATTTTGTTCCCTGGACACTAATTACAATACTAAAAAAACAAAATTTTGCAATGATAAAAACATTTTAAATTAACAAAAAATTCTTCTCTTCCCCTTTTTCATATGAAACTGAACAGATACTATTCAATATTATTTTGGAGAGAAAATAGGACTAAAACATGTTTCAATTAAAAAATATTCATTATTATCAATAATTACATAATTTAAAAAATATTTATAAATATAGATGTTATATGCACATTGAAATAACTTTTCACCATAGAATTTTATCTTGAGTCCTTCCATGGGAGTTGCAATTTTAATTTTTTCTCATGGTGACTTACATTACTAAGTTTAAAAAATATTTTTCAAAGTTTCTCGTCCTATTAATATTTTGTAGATTCAAATATTAATTATATCTTTTTCAATAACACAAATTACTTGAGTAGTGTACACAGTTAAGTTTATCCATTTTAAAACTATTTTCAGTTTTCACACAAGTTGAATCTATCAGGATATTTCATTCCAATTGACTAATTCATCATTAATCCTAACACACATTGTTGAACAATCATATAGCTCTTAAGTGAAAACAAACCTTTTGCAGACTTTTAAATATAATCTTTTTTTACATTTTTAATGAACATTTGACATGTTGAGTTTGATGATACTGAACTTCGAAAGAAAAATTATTACACAAATTTTTTACATTTATTTTAAAAATCATTTTCTAAAATAATATCAAATAGGAATTACTTATACTACAAAACTATTTCTCACTATTCTTTTCAAACTGAACTAATGATACAGTTATCTTCAACAAATGGATCAAGCGTGACATCTGCTCCAAATATATTGAGATTTACTGTTTTAACCTACATTATTTTTTGTTACATTCTTGTATCCATCCAATTACATATGAATCCCAAAAAAACTGTATTTACCCTAACCAATTGAGTATATACAAAAATGTTATTTTATTATTTCTTTTTATCTAAAAAATTCCAATTATAAAAACATTGTTCTGTAGTTACTTTTATTTATGCCAAAAAGTAAGATAACTTTTAATTATCTTTTAATTTGACTAACATTACTTTTTTAACCAAAATCCCTATTAATATTTGGTTTTATATTCTTAATCAAGATTGCCTCTTTAATTTTCCTATCCCTTCTATTATTTGTATAATTAATCATTTTTATACTATCTCAAACTTATGATTTGTTTTTAATAAATGCATAGATGAAGAGATATGTAATTTTTGTAATGTAAAAAATAATTTGTAATGTGGAAAAAGTTAATTGATAATTATAACATATTTAATAAAACAAGAAAAGATTAGAAATTAATTTATAATATAAGTAAAATAATAGTAATATATATTAAATAGTAGAGTAAATGTTAAAGTTTATAATTATAAAAATAATATTTTTAAAAAATAAAATAAAGTGATATAAAATAAATTGATATAAAATAAATATTGATAGAATTATTTTAATAGTAAAGTAATAAAATGGGGAATGATTATTTATAATGGTCAGATTAAAATGGATATTTATTTTTGTTTTTATTGTGTATTTCATTATGTATATTGTAACGATCCGGAGAAAGTGACTTAACGTAAACTGCACTACAGGGCGCCATCTAGGCAGTTGAAACTAGAAAAATTTATAAAGTAGGCAGATACGTAAGTCAAAAAAAAAATTTTTTTTTTTATTTTGATTCCGGTCGTTAGCCCATGTCACTAGCTCAGTGGAATAGCAGAGATTAAATAATATATTATCTTATCTAATTATATTTCAATATTAAAAAAATAAATAAAATAAGCCACTGCCAGTAATTAACATACAAACATTTATTTATGCACATATATATAAGATTTAAAATTATTTTAGTATTAGTTTACATTATAACATTTAACATTATTTTTAACTTTACTTTAATTTACATTTAATTACTATTATATTATAATTTTACATTTTAATTAAGTTTGCACATATAAATTTATGAAAGCTTGTTTATAATGTTGAATATCGATCGTTACATAGATTTCACAGTCAAAACATTTCAAAAAGAAACATAAATGATCAAAATACAAAATTATTGATTACTGACAATTGCGGGAGGGAAATTTATATGTAACCCAATAGTATTCACCATAAGATACTTGCATTGTCACCAATAACTTAAAAGACATCCGAATAAATACATTTTAGATACTCGCCATAAGGTATCATTATTTATCAAATGTCTATATGTTTTGATCAAATATGGAAAACCCAAAACATACTTAACCGATAACCAATCCATGCAAGCGTCTATAAACAACTTAAATTTAATGCACTTTTATTTAGGGTCAAGTATGAATAGACCACATAGATTTGCATTTGAAAATAAAATATTCTATCCCTATTTAACCTTAGGCTAAAATTCGCAGTCAAACTGGCATCAATTCATCTGATACATCAATGTATTCAATGTAATACGGAATACGGCAGCACCAAAAAGATTAAGAGAAGATATTGATTTTCATTAGATAGGAATATTACTTCTATCCAACGAGAAGAACAATAAAAAAACTCCATAGAAAGGAACTGCGCTCAAGTGCCTTATAAATTCCTTCCCTAGGCAAAATGGGAGAATGCGGCGTATGAAGCGATTCTGCCAGTAGCGAATCTCCGACTACATCTACTAACTACATCAATATATCCAATCCATTGACCCAATCTAACAGTGACACAAATAACCTAAGATTCCCCTCCCCTAATATAACTTTACAAATCTATACAGCCATTCACGCCTGACTTAAGTTTAACATTTATATAATCAATTTAACGAAAACAAAATCATGATAAAACTTAAAGAACAAAAAATAAATCAATAAATGGAAATGATTTTAAATATATATATAAAAAAGAAATACATCAAATAACATTATTAATAAATTAAGTTGGTCAGATAGGATAATATTGCAATCATTTAAATCTGGAAAGTTTTAATTTAATGTTCATCATTTATAAAGTTCATACGGTTTACAACAGTTCATCTTTATTCATTACTGCGTGAATTCCCATGCCGTCCTCAAAAGATTGGTATCCATTTAGCCGTTGTTTTATTTATTCATTCAGAGGTTTTTTAGTTCAATTGGTCCTCAATGTAGGAAACGATAGTTCATTTCTCTTTTCTTTAACATCTGAAAGAATTGACCATGCGTCTGTCAATTCCTTCACCTCCAACTCCGTACTAATACATATAGTCACATCGTAATAATCAATAACTAACCAATAATTTCCAAACTTGTCCTTTTTATATTAATGTGAAGGATTGAATTTACATTACGTCACCGATGCGATGGTCCTTTCGCTGTGGTCCGATTCAATAGGGATTTCTTCTTATTTGCTAACAGTTTCTATTGTTTTCCTATCTGACCGATGTTTTTACATTTAAATGCCCAAGGCTGATTTACATTTAACTAATTAACAATCATTTCCATTTCTGATTAATTAACCTGTTTTCCAAATCAAAAATATATTTAAAGATAAATTTAAAGATATAATTTTATCTCCAAATCTTTTTAAAATTTAGTTTTAAAATACTTTTTCTTTAATAAAGTTTTATTTTAATAATTTTTCATTATCTGTGCGATTTAATATATACGATTTTAAGATGATGATTAATTTCAATTTTTAATCCTTAAAGAAAATTTTTAAATGCGAACTTTTTAATTTACTTTCATGTTTAATAAATAAAATAAAAAAACAATGTAACGAACGTCTGTGCTCTTTACAATATGAATATGTGTAATTGTATAATTATATATTTAAATATTGTAGCTCTGATGATGACTGCAAGACAGTCAAAACAGTTAGTTTGATATAAATGAAAAGTATTGATAAAGTGTTTAAAAAAGATAGTGCATAAAACCAAACAAACCCCCACATTCAATTTTGTGCAGCTAGCAACTTCAGTTCTGAAAGATGTGATGTAAAACACAAAGTCACAGAAGTTTGGTACATCATTTATAATATACAAGCCAGAAATATGAAAGAATTCTGCATTCTCTGTTTAAAAGAGTTGATTATGTAAATTGAATTACTTACAATTTATAATTAGTACACTATATTTTTTTTAATTTGAGAAACTACATAATTAACTTTAAGTATTTTTGATATGACTATGACTACAAGGTATTTGAAAGCATGCTAAGCATAATATTTTTAATGAATTAAGCAAAATAGAAAATAAATAATCTTTTATTGCACACATCAATTCAGTTTATTTTTAAATAACATTTTTTATGATAATTTTTTTATGTATGATGTATTTAGTAAATATATTTTTAGAAACATAAGTGACATAAAAAATTATCTTTATAAACATGTATTTATAAAATACATATGCAAATAAAATAGATTGCAAATATGAAATATAATATTATCTTTATGAAAATTGATGTTACAAAAAAGGACCATTTTAAAAATTTTGCCCCCAAAATTTTTTTGGTATTCTATTCTTGAAAATAGCCGAGATTAATTCAGTTATCATGATTCACACTTTTAAAGTAAAGTATTGCACAATATTTAAACAATGGGAATAGTAGTTTTAATATATCATCATGAATAGTATTCTGTCCTATGGTTACATAACAAATTCATTCCCTTTTCCATTATGTTCTCTGCATTGTCCAGCTCCTCAAATTCAAATCTTTCATGATTTTTATTATTCAGTAAAGTCAGTCCTATTTGTCCTTTCTTTTTGCATCCACTTATCATAACCTCTTAAACATCTTTCATTAAACTATTCTTTCATTTCAATGTATGTCAAATCTAAATTTTTTTTCTATCTCTAATTTCCTCAATCAATATTTTTTTTCTTTTTTTTCCAAAACTTATGTGATTGTCATTTTATTCATTGAACTAATTATTTCCATCCTTTTCAAGACCACATCTCAAAGTTTTCCAATCTGCTTTTAATTTGTTATTCATTGCCCATGTTTCACAATTATATAATAGTACAGACCATAGATAGCATGTAATTAATATTTTTCTTAAGGCTTTTTTAAAGGTCTATATATTTTTTCCAATAAATGTTTTTTCTGACACAGCTATTTTCTTTTAATTTCTACATTGCTTTTTCTATATGAAAATAAGCTTACTTTTATTTTACTAAACTTACTGAGATAAATTACAAAATGTTTAAAAGGCAATGCTATAATAAAATCCAATCACATACACCGGCATCTCAGAAAACAGATAACTGAATAAAAAACCATTAACACTTACTTTTTATAATAATTATTTAATAAATTAATTAACGAAAATAAATTAAGAACAACTATGATAGAAAAATTCCCATTCTTGTACGTTTTATCAAAAAATATAACTTGTTATAGCAAGTAATTTTAACTTGTTTTTGATTTTTATTCCATGAAATAATTAGTTTTTGTTTTAAACAAAATTATGTCTCTGACAGTAATTGTAATATCAAAACAAAATTTTACAAAAACAAAAAAAAATTAAATTAGTAAAAAGTCTTTTTTTTTCATATGAAAATAAAAAGATACTATTCAACTCTATTTTGTAGACAAAATAAGAATAAAAATCATGTTTCAATGAAAAATATCCATTATTATCAATTATTACTTAATTTGAAAAGTACTTATAAATATAGATGTTACATGTACGTTAAAAGGACTTTTCACCATAGACTTTTATCTTGGGTCCTTCTATGAAAGTTGCAATTTTATTTTTTTCTCATGATCACTTACATTACTAACTTTAAAAACTCTTTTTTGAAGCTGTCCTGTTAATTTATTTGTAGATTCAAAATTCATTATAACTTTTTCATTAACACAACTTACGACAGTAATGTACACACTTAAATTCATCCATTTTAACACTATATTCAGGTTTCACACACGTTAAATCTATCAGGGTTTTTGTCAATTGATTATTTTTTTGGTAATACTAACACACATTGATAGATAATCAAATAGTTTGACGAAAACAGAACTTCTGCAGACTGCTGTAGAGGTATTCTCTTTTTACATCTTTAGTGAACATTTAACATGTTGAGCTTTGATGATATTGAGCTTCTAAATAAAAATTATCCCATATTTTTTTTACATTTATTTTAAAAATCATTTTTTAAAATAATATCAGATGGGGCTTACTTATACTACAAAATTATTTATTGCTTTTCTCTTCAAGCTGAACTGATAATACTGTTATCTTCATTACCTGAATCAAGCCTGACTGCTGCTCAAAATATATTTACATCTACTGTTTTAACCTTTAATGTTATTTTTGATATATCCCTATATCCTTCCAATGACATAATAACACAAACAGGACTATATTTAACCCTACCCAATTAAGTATATACAAAAAGGTTATTTTATTATTTCTTTTTAACTAAAAAATTCCAATTATAAAAACATTGTTCTGTAGTTAGTTTTTTAGGCAAAAATATAACTTTTAATTATTCTTTAATCTAGCTAACATTACTTCTGTTTTAGAAAAATAGAAAAAAAACAGTTTTCATTAAAAAAAATTTCTCAACTTTTTTTCTTTTAAAAACATAAACTGTAGATCACATATTACTTATTTATTTTTATTATTATTATTTCAAACAAAATTGCCATTAATCAATAAATTGCAGAAAACTGGAAATATTAATTATCTTATTTTTTTAAAAACGTAAAATAGATAAGTAAAATTACTGAAGCCAAAATAAAAATATACATTTTGTAGTTTTCTCTTTGTTTAAAAAATATTTTTATCACATTTTAAATATTCACATTATTATTTTAAAACATATTTTAGATTTTTCATTATCATTTAATGAATGTAAAACTTTTAAATAAATCAAGACATATTATAAAAAACCAAGACAAAATTAAATCTCATTATTTTCCCAATTCAGATTTCTTTCGTTTAATAAGATGGCAGGGTTGAGCTTTTTCTATATTATAATGTATTTTTTTATTTATTTGTGACATGTTTAAATATCAGTAAGAAGTTTATTTTAAAAAAAACTAGATGTACTAAAACAAACCTAAAAATTTTACTTCTTTAAAATGGAAAAAAATTTCAAAATTCCATATTTAATTTTACTATTCATGTGTCTGTTAGATCAATGCTCATTGAATTCATAAATCACATCACTAAATGATGATGCATTTTAGGAATTTTTCATTAAGTTGATTATTTTCCAAACAATCTTGCCTTTTTTAAGATAGATGATCTCTAAAACTCCAGTGTTACTGATTAAACATTTTTATTATAAAAATGTCTAACATGAAATTAAATTAAATGTTATTTACTTGACGTGTATATAGATTTTGACAAATGTTATATATTACAGCTGTAATCCTCAGATGTCATGATAGTCTATATAATTTCTGTGTGTACAATTCACAAGAAGTGTTAATACCATTAGAATAGCTTGACTCTAAAAATTCCAGAGATTTAATTTGTGTTTTATGTGTTGTTTTCTTCATTTTTTATATTTGTCGGAATTTAATATTAGGACAGTATGCAATGATTTAAAAATATTTTGCAGACATTTGAACTAATAATATTACATTGTTTTGTAAGTATATATATATTATGTGGTGTGTATGTTTGTCTTATATATCAATTTCATGTTTATATATATTTCACAAAGCTCATTATTATTTTCTATTTAGAATTTATTATTTAGTTGATTTTTCAGAATTGTATCCATAAATAATTTTAAATTTAGTCTTTAAATACATGGTAATTTAAGATATTTCACCTTTATGTTATAGTAAGAGACAATAATTTCCAAAATAAGTATATTTTCAATGAGATCGTATAAATAAATTATTTTAATTATAACTAGGAAATATTGAAAACCAGCACTATATCATTAATTCATTGAAGGTATACTTGAATTTCTCAAATTTATTTTAAGTTTATTCTTGTTACAGTGCCTTTATATTATATGTATACAAATATTTTACATTAATTTATTTTTGTGATGGCATTAAATATTAGAATAAGGCATCTCTTAATTCTGGGAGAAAAACATTTAAATAATAATAGGAACAAAATTATATTACTAATAGTAGTAATAATATTGATGATGAAACATTGTAAAAAAAATGTGCACAAAGCTTTGTTAATAAAAACGTATTTTGTTTTAGAAATAAAATGCCCTCCAATTGTAAAAACTTTTGACAATTCAGCACTGGAATATTTGCCTACAACGTCATCCAAAGTTGGAGAATCTTTTAATTTTAAATGTAAAAGTGGATATCTTTTAAAGGGATCTCAAGTACGTGTGTGTCAGGAAAGTGGCACGTGGTCAGGAGAAGAAGCCATATGCATCAGTAAGTTAATTAAAACTAATTATTAATATTTATTAATAAAATTTACAAATGTTTAAAATGAAATGGAGCACAAATTTTGGGAATTATGTTCTATTTTATGTTTGCCTCTAACTGATTTGATAATCAATGAGAAAAAAATCGTGAGATGAAAAATTTAATACTAAGAATGTAGAATGTTTTCAAAATTTTATTGAACATTAATTTCATAAATTATCTCATAATTGAAGACTATACACATACATACTTCTATTAAATTATATAATTTGAATTAAAAAAACTATATTTTTTTATTAAAAATAATGCAAACATACTTTTTAAATGTAATCTTTTTAGAAACATGCATAAGTGAAGCTTGGAATACAACTTTGTATTTATATTTTCGCCATTTAAAAAATAACATTTTTTAACTCAATTATAATTTTCAAGTTTTCATTATTCCATTATTGACTCAGAAAAAGTATTTTCAGGTTGGAGACAGTGCTTGTACAAAAGAAAACAAAAGGAATAGTCTCATCATATTAAATAAACAGGATTATAGTGAAAAGATTGATGCACAAATAAATAACTTAAAATATAAATTGCCAACTCTTATAATTTAAAAAAAAAACAAAGATAAATTTATTTCTTGGAATCTTAAGAAAGTTTGTAGTGCAACATTTACTAAATGCAATTATATAAAAAAAAAACCTTAGGCAGTAACTCCACCCAGATTACTCAGAAACATGAAATCACATAATATAGTGCATCTGTGAAGTTAAAGATAGATTTTCGAGAGCATATTATTATTATACCACAAAAATGATAAACGAAAGGCTAATGGGACAAATTGGACTTGGCAGATTCATGATCAAATCATCTGTTGAAAACATCAACTGAGTTAAAGATGTAAAAATTGGAAACCAAGACAGACATGCATAATTGGACATAACTGAATTATAAAAATTATATATATATATTATAACGATCCAAAAAAAGTGGAGATCGAATCTAACCGCAATCTTCACTACCAGGGCGCCATCTAGGCATTTGAGCCTAGAAAAATTTATAAAGTAGGCAGATACCTGCTGTTAAGATTCCACTTTATTTAAATAGTTAGATCGTTAGCCCAAGTCACTACCTCATGGAGATGCAGAGATAATAAATAACTTGATTAATTTGTATCTCCAATATATATAAAAAATAAAAGCTACTGCCAGTAAATAACAAACAAACATTTATTTACACACATATAAAATTTCAATCATTTTTAAAATTTGAGGAATAACATTGTTTTAGATTTTTAAGATTAACTTTTAATTTTACATTTAAATAGATTGCAATAATGAGTTTAATATTTATTTAGTGAGTCGAGTATGAATAAACTACATAGATGTGCATTTGAAAAGAAAATATTTTTCCCTGATTTAACCTTAGGCAAAAAAGTTCACAGTCAAACCGGCATCAATCCATCTGATACATTTATGTATTCAATGTAGCATGAAAATATGACAACACAAAATACTATACTGTCAGGAATGTACATCTGAACAGTAAGTAGAGTTAGAGAAGACATTGTCTCTCCACCAACAGGAATGCTACATCTGTTGGTGAGTAGAACAATAAACATAAAACTCCATAGGAATGGATTGCGGTCCTTTGCCGACTTACACACCCATCCATAGGCAAACAGAAGGTGTGTGGCACATATATGGAATCCTTCCCATAGCGGATCTCATACTACATCTACTAATTACACAAATATATCCAATCCATTGAGCCAATTCAACTATGAAACGAATAACCTAAGATTACCCTCCTTTTATATAACTTTATAAAACTATATAGCCTTTCACGCCCAACTTAAATTTAACATTTAGATATGTTTGCACAGATGAATTTTATAAAATTTGTTTTAAAATGTTGAGTATAGATCAGCTGCATAGATTCCATGGTCAAAAACATTCCAAATCAAACACAACTGATCAAAATACGAAGTCATCGATAATGTCAATTGCTGAGGAAATACAAGAGACCCAATGGTATTCATCATAAGATACCACATGACATCGATGACCTATATATTCTAATCGAATATGAAAACCACAACATAATTAACCACTAATGAATCCATGCAATGTCTATACCAACTTAAATTTTGTGCATTTAAATAATTTATACAATAAGAAAAAAAATGGAAATGATTTTTATCAATAGCAAAACATATAAAATTAAACATTACCAATTGATTTTAAACTTAAAAGTCAGATAGAAGTTCATAAGCTTGAACGAAAGTTCTTAATTATTTTTAAATTTTAGAGTTCATGTCAATAGCTTACAGTAGAAGAATCACTGCTCTTGATGTAAATTTTCACGGAGTCTTTATTTGAAAACCCGGTCAGATGTTCCGGAGGTAGCATTAGCTGGTTCCATTCTGGTATCACAGTTTTTTCATTTTTTCAAAATAAGTGAGAGAGAACGACAAGTGCAACTTATCGTTTGTCTCACCAAAACAAGTTTGAAACTGACTGGAACTCAATATTTTTCTTTTTATAGTCTTCCTATGGATTCCATGAACAAAAACATCACTATACCATTTTTTCGTTATGGTCTGGGCCTTTATTTGCTGCTTCTATATTGGACAAGCTAATTCTTTATTCCTTATCTAATTTTTATCTGACTTTTTAATTACACAGCTTTTGGGTAATTAATAAACAATCATTTCTATCTACAAAAATATCTTATCTTTAAATCTTGTACTTTTTTTTATAAAAAAAAGTACGTTCAAATACTTATTTATTTGTTTTTTAAAAAAAATATTTTTAAAGTTTTGAATCTGTGTGAATATATACGTTTAACAAACATTTTAATTTTAGCATTTAGTTTTTTTTTAACAGATTTTATTTTTATTTGTGAACTTTAAGATTTTATTTTAAATTAATGTAATGGCATATTTATATATTGTTACAATATATATATATATATATATATATATATATATATTGTAAAAAAAAAATCTCTGTATTTTTGGAGATATATATATATATATATATATATATATATCTCCAAAAATACAGTCTATAAAAATAATCAATGAGGCTCTTGTAAGATCAGAGTACTACCCCCAAAGAATTGATTTTATCATGACATGTCTGTACAGGATTAATGATGATATAACAGCTCTAACCAATGCAGATATTAAAAATGAAAGATGGGTGGCTATCAGTCTGCCTGTAGGTCACATTATATGCAATATCACATTAACCAACTTCAAAAAAGGCATTTTTTTTCAATTTATTTTAAATAAACACCATGCCTATTATACATGTGACACAGTGATGACATCATTTGTACCCATAGAGACAAATTAATGAAATAAAACAAGAAATGGATCAGAAGTTATCATTACAGTTGACTATTGAATGTGAAGACATGCAAAAAGGCATGTTTAGCAGGATGACAGTGATCTGATCTACAAAATGAATAACAAATTAGGATCAAATTATAATAGGTCCAGAATTGTTAACACCAACTACACCTATATTATCAGGCCTTGAAGCATTTCCCCCTTAAAATCACAACCTATGCAAATTTGAAACATTGTGGAAAACCAAAATATATAGATATATCAAGCACCTAGGCAACATTAAACAATGGGTTGCTCATTAAAAAGGTTAAAAAATTCTACTCACAAGTTACAATCAGATCAATACTATCAAAAGACAAATTCTGGATATCACATTCAGAGATTACTGGTGTAACTCAAAATGTAAGGAAAATTTTTAGATGCTTATAGAGTATGTTTCTGCACTTCTCTTATTCTGAACCATTTAATAAACAATACTCAAGTTAAGTTGTCCACAAACCACATTCTCTCTGTTGTATACAAAGTTGTATGCAATTGTGCCAATTGAAATGCTGTTTCCTTTGGTTAATCAGCAATGAGAGGAATCCTGTATAATAAAGGAAAAATCAAGAAAGAAATAAGACCTACATTTTTTGTGCATGAAACCAAACAAAACCTTATCTTTAACCTACTGCAGATAGCAACAACTGTTTTGAAAGAGGTAATATGAAACACAAAGTCAGAGAAGTTTGGTATATAATTCATTATACATGACCATAAATATGAAAGGGGCCTGCACTGTCTGATTAAAAAAGTTGATTATGTACCTAGACTTAGTTACCATTTATAATTATTGCACTACAATTTTTTTAATTTGATAAATTACATAATTGACTTTAAGTGTTTCTGATATGATTATGAATACAAGGTATTTAAAAGTATACTAAAAATGATATTTTAAGTGAAATAAGCAAAATACAAAATAAATAATCTTTTTTATTACACACATCAATTCAGTTTATTTTTGAATAACATTTTTTATGATAATTTTTTTATGTAAGATGCTTTTGGTAAATATATTTTTAGAAACATAAGTGATGTAAAAAATTATCTCTATAAACATGTATTTATAAAATATGAATGCAAATAAAATAGTTTACAAATATGATATATAACTATTATCCTTATAAAAATGATGTTACAAAAAAGCACAATTTTAAAAATTTTGCTCAAAAAAAGAGGTTTGGTATTCCAATCTTGAAAATAGCCAAGATTGATTACAAATATGAAATATAACTATTATCCTTATAAAAATGATGTTACAAAAAAGCACAATTTTAAAAATTTTGCTCAAAAAAAGAGGTTTGGTATTCCAATCTTGAAAATAGCCAAGATTGATTGAGGTATCATGATTTACATTTTTTAAAGTAAAAAATTGCACAATATTTCAACAATAAGAATAGGTTTAGTATATCTTCATAAATATTCTCTCCTATGACTACAACACAAATTCATCTAGTTTACCACTATCTTTTCTGCATTGTCCAGCTCTTCAAATTCATATCTTTCACCATTTTTATTATTCAGTAAGTTCAGTTCTATTTGTTCTTCTCTTTTGTTCCCACTTATCATAACCTCTAAAAAATCTTTTATGAAACTCTTGTCATTTCAATATATATTCAATTTAATTTTTTTTCTCTGCCTAATTTCCTCAATAGATTTTTTTCATTTGTTCTTTTCAAAACTTATTAATTTGTCATTTTATTCATTAAACTAATTATTTTCATCTTTCTCAACACCACATCTCAAAGCTTTCCAATCAGTGTCTAATTTGTTATTTGTCCATGTTTTAGAACTATATAATAGTACAGACTATAGATAGCATGTAATTAATATTTCTCTTAATTCCTTTTTCAGAGGTCTATATTTTTCTTCCTCTTAAAAAATGTGTCTTTTGCCACAGCTATTTTATTTTAATTTCAACATTGCTTTTTTTTATAAATGTTTGAGCTTTTCTTTTATTTTAATAAGGTTACTGAGATAAATTACAAAATGTTTCAAAAAACAATACTATAATGAAATCCAATCACACACTAGCATCTTAGAAAACAGATTACTGAATATATAAATACATTAATACTTTCTTTTTATAATAATTATTTAATAAATTAACTAATAAAAATAAATTAATAACAAATATGATAATGTTTTATCAAAAAATATTACTTCTTATAGCAAGCAATTTTAACTTGTTTTTGACTTTTATTTTATGAAATAACTAGGTTTTGTTTTAAACAAAATTATGCCTCTGACAGTGATTATAATTTCAAAACAAAATTTGACAAAGATAAAAAAAATTAAATTTGTGAAAATGCTTCTTCCTTTTTCATATAAAAATGAAAAAGTACTATTGAATTTCATTTTGGAAAGAAAATAAGACTAAAAAACATTTTTCAATGAAGAATATTTATTATTGCTTAATTTAAAGTTATTTATAAATATAGATGTCTCATGCACATTAAAATAACTTTTCCTCATAGACTTTTATCTTGAGTCTTTCCATGGGAGTTGCAATTTTCATTTTTTTCTTATGATTATATACATTACTAAGTTAAAAAATCTTTTATAATACTGTCCTATTAATTTATTTGTAGAATCAAACATTCATTATGATAACTTTTGCATAAATACAGATTACTAGAGTAATATACACAGTTAAATTTATCCATTTTAACACTATTTTTTGGTTTCACACAGGCTGAATCTATCAAGGTTTTTGACAATTGCCAAATTCATCTGTAATACTAACACACGTTGTTAGACAATCAAACAGTTTGATGAAAACAAAGCTCATGCAGACTGCTCTAAAGATAATCTCTTTTTACATTTTAGTGAACATTTGACATGTTTAGTTTGATAATACTGAAATTCGAGATAAAAATTATCACATTTTTGTTACATTTATTTTAAAAATCTTTTTTTTAAATAATATCAAACGGGGTTTACATATACTACAAAACTATTTCTCAATATTCTTTTCAAGCTGAATTAATGATACTGTAATCTTCAACAACTGAATCAAGCCTACTGCAGTTCAAAATATATTGAAATATACTGCTTTAACCTCATATATTATTTTTTGTTATATCCCTATATCCATCAAATAACACAAACAGGACTGTATTTAACCCTAACCAATTGAAAATATACAAAAATGTTATTTTATTATTTCTTTTTAACTAAAAAAATTTCAATTATAAAAACATTGCTCTGTAGTTACCTTTTTTATGCCAAAAAGATAACTTTTAATTATCCTGTAATATGTCTAACATTTCTTCTGTTTTAGAGAAATAAAAAACAACTTCATTAAAAAAAAATTCTCAACTTTTTTTATTAAAAATATATTTTTTGTTTTTTATTATTATTATTAATGTGAAAGGTTAAAACCTTTGAAAGATGCCCCTTAAAAATGCTTAAATGACAGTCAATCAGATAGTAATAATGACTGCACAAGGCAACTCTCAATTCAAAACACAAGTCAGAGACTTAATGAAAAAAAGATGGAACCCCACTTTCTGATTAATTTGTTTTGCCAACATCATCCTTTATTAATATTTTTTTCTCTTGATTATTGTTTGTCATTTTTTATTTTTGATATTATGTTTGGACTTTATTGTTTTTACATGAACATTCATGGGATGAGAACTAAGTCTGCAAAAATTAAGCAATTCTTCAGTTTTGAAAAGTTTGATATTGTTTTTATTTCAGAAACTTCGCTTATTCAACACATTTCATATGATATTTTTGTGGACAATAAATATAAAGTATTTCGAATAGACAGTGGAGGCATGCTCATTGCCTTTAAATTTAATTTTATACATAAGTATATTCCTATTTCATCATTATCTTGTGAAGCTACATGGTGTGAAATTTGTTTGGAAAATAGTGTCATGTCTTTTGGGCACTATCTACATAAAACCAACATTATCCTTTTTGGAGTTTAATAATTTTTTTTGTATTCTTGAAGACTTTAATCAAATACTAATTATATATAGTTATTTCTGGTGATTTTAATATTCCTGATTTATATTTAGGTAATACTATCATAGATTCAGTTTCTTTTTCACCTAGAGCATTGAGAATAATTCAGTTTTGCAATTTGTTAAATCTAAAACAATTTAATCCATACACCAATTTTAATAATCACACATTGGATTATCTTCTTAGTAATTTTTCTACAATTGAAAGTTTAACTACTTCTCTTTTTTCCCATTAATTTGCACCATTCTCCCTTACAGCTTTATATTAATATAAAATGTAATAGACTGTGTCCATTTCGAATTATGAAAAGAAACTACAAATAGGAAATCATTTGGGTCTTTGTTTACAATTATGTAACTTTAACTGGAAAAATTTATATTTTTCATTAAATGTAGATTTCTGTATAAAGTTTTTTGAACAATCATTTAGTGAACTAATTGACAAATATATTCCTAAGAAAAAATATTTAACTAACCATTTTCCTGTCTGGTTTTCAGTCTCTCTTAAAGAAATTATTAAAAAAAATTATTTCACCATTGTAAATATTGGAAACTAAGAACTTAAATTATTATAACTATTTTATTAATTATAGAAGATTGTCAAAGGTTATATATCATAGAGATTTTCAAAAATTATAAAAATACTAAAAATCATATTTCTGATAAACCTTTGCAATTTTGATCTCTAGTCAAGAATTTAGGTATTACAAAAAAATTACAGAGTAATGATTCAAATCTAGTCACAGATTATTTCTCTCATTATTTCTCTGAGCTTTTTAAATAATCTAATTCTTTTACTAATTTAACTGATAATAATGATCTAATTGAAAAAAGGATAACATTTATTTTATTTATTAAATCTGATATTATTTTTGTTATTAAGCAGCTTAAATTATATTTTAGTGTGGACTTTGAACATATTCCAGCTTTCATTTATAAAAGATGTGCTAAATACATTGCTTCTCATCTTTTGTATATTTTTAATTGCTCTTTAGCAAATAGTACTTTTCCAACATTTCTTAAAATTGCTAGAGTTGTACCTCTTTATAAGAAAGGATTTAGTAATTTGGTAAGTGGCAATAGATCTATTTCAGTTCTGCACACTGTTGCTTGAATATTTGAAAGATGTTTATATAATAAAATTATCTTCGATGTCTATAAGCATTAGAGCAGCATAGCTTTTTGCCTAATAGGTCAATTGAAACAAATTTGCTAACTATTTTTGATCACATTTCAAATTCAATTGAGAATCAATCTAGGTTTGATGTTGTGATAAAGTTAACCATAAAATTCTCCTTCAAAAGCTTTGTAGGTTAGGTTTTTCCAAATTAATAATTAATTGGTTTGGCTCCTTTTTTAAGAATAGAATGTTCTGTGTGATGTTCAACAATAAATTGTCATTACCATATTATTGCTTCACTGGGGTGCCTCAAGGCAGTGTTCTTGCACCATTATTATTTAATGTATACATTGATTACCTTAAAAATGCATTACATTTTCACATCTATGTTATGCAGATGATTGCAAAATTTTTAGGCATATTTATTCTATTAATAACTGTTTTTTTAATTCAAAGTGATATAGATAATTTCTTAAATTGGTATGAATATAATTATATGAATATAAATAAGGATAGATGCTCCATTGTCTCTTACTCTATAAAATCTGAAATCTTAAGGTTTTCCTCTTATATTGGTGACTCTATATCATAACAAATGTTCATCAAAAAAATCTAGGAATAATATTTTCCAATAATAGGTCTTTTCATAACCACATTAATTTTATGGAGAATACATCTCTTAAAATTGTAGAAGTTATTTACAAATATGAAAAAGCATTTAATAAATTTACAAAAATTAAACTTTTTATATCCTTAGTTCTTCCCATCTTGGAGTATGGTTCAATTATATGGAATCCTCATAACAAGACAACTATCATAAGAATTCAGTCTGTTTTTGACAATTTTTTAAATTTAAGTAGTTTAAATAATGAACACTATATTGACTTAAAGCTGAAACAAAAAACAAACTATCTTAAATTCTTTATAAATTTATTTCCCTGACTATTTCTGTATCTAATTTGCATTCTAGATTAGGTATCAAAAAACAATTATAGCACTTGAACTCACTATATTTTTGAACTTAAAATTTGTAAATCTGATGTATTAAGATTTTCCCCTTTATATCATTTACCTAGAAATTATAACAAAAATTTTGCTAATGAAGATATTTTTAATTTGGATTTTAAACAATTCACTAAAATCATCTTAAAAAAAATATAACCCTTAATTTTATTTGATATATTACCTTTTTACTTAAATTGGCATTTTATTGTTTTTCTATTTTATTGTTATTATTTTGTTTGTTTGTTTTTTTTTTTGTTTTTTTAATGCTTATTTAGATTTGTATATATTAATTACCTTACTGTGCAATCTATAATTGGTTAAATGCTGTTGATATGAACATTAAATAAATAAAGAATTGAAAAATTATTATTATTATTATTATTATTATTATTATTATTATTATTATTATTATTTTAAAAAATATTGTAACTAATCAATAAATTAATGAAGACAAGAAAAATATTTTCAATAATTTTTTTTTTAAAAAATTAAAATTGGTAAATAAAATTACTGAAGACAAAATATATACAATAAATTTCATAATTTTCTCTTTGTTTAACAACTATTTCTATCACATTTTACATATTCACACTATTATTTTAAAAAAAAATATTCGTGTTATTATCATTTAAGTAATGTAAAACTTTTAAATAAATCAATAGTTATTATTAATAAAAAAATCCAAGATAAAATTAAATCTAATTATTTCGCCTATTATACTTTTCTTTGATTTAATAACATGGCCAGATTTCAGCTTTTTCTATATTACAAATATTTTGTTATTTACAACTAATTTGTTTAAATATCAATAAGGTTATTTTTAAAAAAAAAATTGGATGAATTATAACAAGTCTGAAGATATTAATTGTTTAAAGACTGGAAAACAATTTTGAAATTTTGCATTTAATTCTAACATTAATGTATCTGTTAGATCAATGCTCATTGAATTTATAAATCATGTCACTAAAAGACAATGAATTTTAGGAATTTTTAATTAAGCAGAATAATTTCCAATCAATGTGGCAATTTTAAGATAGATGGTCCCTAACTCTCCAGTGTTACAGATTGAACATTTTTAATATAAAAATGTGTAAGATGAAATTGAGTTAATGTTCATTCCTTGAGTTGTATTAATATATTGACAACTGTTATATATTACAGGTGTAATTCTCAGAGATTATGCTAGTCTATAATTCTTGTGTATAAAATTCACAAGGAGTTTTAATACCATTTTGGATAGCTTGAATCTAAATGTTGCAGAGTTTTAATTTGTGTTTTATTTGTTTTGTTTTTTTTATTTCTTACATTTTTCAAAATATTCTATTTTGATAATATGCAATGAATTAAAAATAATACTTTACACACATTTGAACTAATACTACCACATTCTTTTATATGTATATACATATTATGTGGTGTGTATGTTTGTTTTATATATCAATTTATATATATATTTTTTACAATGCTCATTAATATTTTCCTTTTTAAATTTATTATACAGCTTATTTTTATAAATTGTATTCACAAGTAATTTAGTTTTTAAATACATATAAATATAAGATATTTCACATTTATGTTATAGTAAAAAAAGAATAAACTCCAAAAATAAGTATATTTTCAATGTGATAGTAGAAATAGATTCATTTTAATACTTTATATATGAGCTTAGTGGCTCATAAATTTTACATCTCATGATAAAACATTGTATAAATAAACTGGTTTTGAGAAAAAAAGATTGTATTTTATTTCAAACTAAGAAATATTAAAAAGCTTTGATATTTCATTGATTCATTGAAAGTATACTTAGATTTTTCAATTTTTTAAGTTTATTTTTTGCTAGAGTGCTTTTATAATACATGCATAAAAATATTTTATATTAATATATGCTTGTGATGGCAATATATATTTAAATAAATGCATCAATTGACTAACAGAGACACCTTTAAATAATGATAAGAACAAAATTGTAATATTAATCGTAATCATAATATTTATGTTGAAACATTGTAATTTACAATTTGACCAAAGGATCTTGTTACTAAAAACATATTTTTTTAAAAAATGAAATGCCCTCTTGTTGTACAAACTCCTAAGAATTTATCATTAGATATGTTGCCTACATTTACTTCAGAAATTGGACAATCTTATAATTTTAAATGTAAAAGTAGATATCTTCTAAAGGTATCTCAGGTATGTGTGTGTCAGGAAAATGGCACTTGGTCAAAAGAAGAAGCCATATGCATCAGTAGGATAATTAAAATTCATTATTAATGATTAGAATAAAAGTTGCAAATCCTTAAAATGCAATGGTGTTCAAATTTTGAAAACTATGTTCTATTTTATGTTTGCATCTGACTGATTTGATGTCCATTGAGGAAAACATTGTGAGATAAAAAACTGAATATTAAAAAGGTAGAACATATTCAACATGTAACTGAAAGTTAATTTCATAAACTATTTTATAATTGAAGACTATATGCATATAGATCTTTATTAAATTATATAATTTTAATTAAAAAAAATTACATTATTTTTTTATAAAAAATAATTCAATCTTTTTTGAAAACTGCCTAACTGTAGAACGAAATACACCTTTCTATTTATAGTATCTGCCTTTTAAAAAGTAACAATTTTTTAATTCCACAAATTTTTGATTTTTCCTTATTCTATGTATTAAGATCATTAAAATGTATTTTCGAAAAAAAGACATTACTTGCAAAAAGAAGACAAGATAAACATTTTCATCTTATTAAATAAACAGCATTAAATTCATAAGTTTGATACACAAATTAATAATTTAAAATATAAATTGACAACACTTATAATTTAAAAAAAGAACAAAGAATTTTTAATACAGTATTTAATAAACATAAATAAACAGCATTAAATTCATAAGTTTGATACACAAATTAATAATTTAAAATATAAATTGACAACACTTATAATTTAAAAAAAGAACAAAGAATTTTTAATACAGTATTTAATAAACATGAATATATTAAATTATACCCATTGGTAGTACTCACAATATTCAAAAACATAAAATTACTTAAAATAGAGCACACTTTGAAGTTAATGATAGACTTTGGAGAACCTATTGTTATTATTCCAAACAAAATGATAAACAAAAGTCTAACAGAACAAAGTGGATTTGGTAGGTGCATTATCAAATTATTTTTGAAAATATAGACTGAATTAAAGATCTAAAAAATTGGAAAACAGATATTAATCACTGGACCTAATAAAATTGAAAAAGTATCCATATCCAGAATACAATCTATGGAAATGATCAATGAGGCTGTTATAAGATCAATGTACTCAATCCAAAAGATTGATTTTATCATGGTATGTCAGTTCTGAGTTGGTAAAAAAAAGCAAAACTCTCCATACAGTAGTGCCACTCAGTGCAAGTGAGAGTTTTATACAGACTGATTCTATCTGGGGGTTTTCCAAATTACTAACTTATGGGCAATCCTAACACACATAATTTGACATTTAATTAGTTGGATTGAAACAAGGGTTCTGCATGATTTTTCCTTTTACATTTTCAATCAACATTCTACATGGTGAGTTTGATGGTACTCAGATTCTAGATAAAATTTATCACATAAATATTTGTGCATCCATTTTACAATAACTTTTCAAAATAATATGAAATAGGGCTACTTATATTAAAAAACTATTTCTCACCATAAATTGATGCTACTGTTTTTATCAACAAGTAACTCAACCCTGACTGTTGCTCAATGAATATTGAGATCTACTGCTTTAACCTCCTATGTAACTTTTGTTATAAGCCTATATCCATCCAACCATATTATAACACACAGGACTGTGTTTAACCTCAACCAATTTATTCTATACAAAAATTTTATATCATTATTTCTTTTCTTTTTGAATAAATAGTTCCAATTATAATAAATTGATCTGTATTTACTCTTTTATGCCAAAAATTAAGATATAAAATATATTTTAATTATCTTTTAATTTAATTAAAATTATTTCTGCTGTAAAGAAAATAGAAACAAAAAACAATTTTCATGGAAAGACAATTTCTCAACTGCTTTTTCTTTTAAAAATTTTCTATAGTGTAAATCTCATATTATTTCATCTTCTTCTTTTTCTTCTTCTTCTTCTTATTCTTCTTATTATTATTATTCTTTTTCTTCTTCTTATTCTTATTCTTCTTATTCTTTTTATTCTTCTTATTATTATTATTCTTATTCTTCTTATTCTTCTTCTTATTATTATTCTTTTTATTTTTCTTCTTATTCTTCTTCTTCTTCTTTTTATTCTTCTTCTTATTCTTCTTCTTATTCTTCTTCTTCTTATTCTTCTTCTTATTCTTTTTATTATTATTATTATTCTTCTTCTTCTACTTCTTATTCTTCTTCTTCTTTTTATTCTTCTTCTTATTTTTCTTCTTCTACTTCTTCTTCTTCTTCTTCTTCTACTTCTTATTCTTCTTCTTCTTCTTCTACTTCTTATTCTTCTTCTTATTCTTATTCTTCTTATTATTATTCTTCTTATTATTCTTATTATTATTATTATTATTATTATTATTATTATTATTCGTCTTCTTCTTAGTATTATTATTCTTATTCTTCTTATTATTCTTCTTCTTATTCTTCTTCTTTTTATTCTTCTTCTTCTACTTCTTATTCTTCTACTTCTTATTCTTATTCTTATTCTTCTTATTTTTATTCTTATTCTTCTCCTTTTTATTCTTATTATTCTTATTATTATTATTCTTATTATTATTTTTCTTCTTATTATTATTCTTCTTATTATTATTCTTTTTCTTCTTCTTATTCTTCTTCTTATTATTATTCTTTTTATTCTTCTTATTCTTCTTGTTATTCTTCTTATTCTTATTCTTATTCTTCTTATTCTTCTTCTTATTCTTCTTATTTTTCTTCTTATTCTTCTTATTCTTCTTCTTCTTCTTCTTCTTCTTATTATTATTATTATTATTATTATTATTATTATTATTATTATTATTATTATTATTATTATTATTATTATTATTATTATTATTATTATTATTTCAAAAATTAATGTACATAATCAATAAATTAATGAAAACAAAAAAAATATTTTCATTGAATTAAAATTGGCAGATAAAATTACTGAAGACAAAATATAAATAAGAAACTTTATAATCTTCTCTTTCACTAACAACTATTTCTATCACATTTTACAGAAGCCTTCTTCATCTACAGAGACAAAGATGCCATCAACAGGAAAGACAAATGCTTTGCTTTATCAAGGAAAGGAAATGTCTAGCATAATTAGTATAAATTTTCATATTTTTTAACCTTATTAGCAGTTAAACCATGATTATAAAGGCTTGAGTCTTTGAAAGTGCTCAGAACATTCATTTATTTATTTGGTAATAATACACAGCTTTGAAGACAATTAATTGCACTACACACAGAAGTCAATTACTGTATAAAATATATCTCCAAAGTTGAAAATTTATTTGACTTAATCGCAATACTTATTATTATAAAAAACCAAGATAATATTAAATCTAATTATTTGTTCAATTATACCATTCTTTGATCTAATAAGATGCTCAGAGTTAAGTTTTTCTCTATTACAACTATTTTGTTATTTGCTTCTAATTTGTGTAATTATCAATAAGAATGTTACTTTTTAAAAAACTCGATAAATTCTATAAAATCTGACGATGTTAATGGTTTAAAAATTGGAAAACAATTTTTAACTTTGGCATTTAAATATATCATTAATGTTTCTGTAAGGTCAATGCTAATTGAATTTATAAATTATGTCATTAAATGACAATGCATTTTAGGAATTTCTAATTAAGCAGAATAGTTTAAAATCAATGTTGCATAAAAAAAACTTTGTTAAAACAAAGCTGTTTTGATGAAGAAAAAAAATTGTATTTTAATTCAAATTAAGAAATATTGAAAACCTTCGATATTGCATTCATTCATTGAAAGTATACTTGGATTTTTCAATTCTTTTTAAGTTGATTTTTTGCTAGAGTGCCTGTATGATACATACATAAAATTACATCATATTAATTTATATTTGTGCTAGCAATATGTACTTAAAAAATGCATCAATTAACTCTCTGAGACACAACATTTAAATAATGATAAGAACAAAATTGTAATAATAATCGTAATCATAATATTTATGTTGAAACATTGTAAATTAAAATTTGCCCAAAACACTTTGTTAATAAAAATGTATTTTTTAGAAATAAAATGCCCTCCTATTGTACAATCTTCTGGGAATTCAGCACTGGAAACATTGCCTACAACATCTTCAGAAATTGGACGATCATATAATTTTAAATGTAAAAGTGGGTATCTTCTAAAAGGATCTCAAGTACGTGTGTGTCAGGAAAATGGCACATGGTCAGGAGAAGAAGCCATATGCATCAGTAAGATAATTAAAACTTATTATTAATGTTTAGAACAAAAGTTGTAAATACTTAAAATGGAATAGTGTTCAAATTGTGAAAACTATGTTCCATTTTATGTTTGCATCTGACTGGTTAGATAATCAATGAAAAAAAATAATGAGATAAAAAATTGGATATTACAAATGTAGAACATCTTTAACATGTAACTGAAAGTTAATTTCTTAAAGTATATTATAATTGAAGACTATACACATTTTTACTTCTATTAAATTATATAATTTTAATTTTAAAAATTTATATTATTTTTTAGGAAAAATAATTCAATCTATTTCGAAAAGTGCATAAGTGGAGCTAGAAATATAATTCTATATTTATATAATAAATTCTTTTTTTTTCACCAATAAAAACTGTAATTATAAATATCTGACTTTTAAAACAGAAATTTTTTTTAATTCAGGTAATTTTTAAGTTTTTTGTTATTTCATGTCTTGAGATCAGTAAAATGTATTTTCAAGAAAAAAATTCACATGGACAAATAAAATAAACACGATTGTACTCATAAGACTGATATACAAATTTATAAGTGAGAATTTAAATTAGCAACTCTTATAATAATAGTAATAGTAACAAGTCAGATGTCACATGACTTATATATAGCTTGCACTTACAAATATGTGTAAGTGCAAGCTATATATAAGTCATGTGATATCTGACTTGTTACTATTACTATTATTATTTTGCTGTTGTGGCTTTAGCTAAATTAAAGAGCTAAGCCTACTAATATATGGAGTATCTGAATTAAGTTCAGTCCCATATGATTTTTTCAGTTGGAGAGCTGACTTTAAAGACATGTAGATGTCTAAAAGTTTCAGATATTCTTCTAACAATTATCTTTTAGATAAATGCTTTGCTTGAGTTGGTTTTTTAGATCTAATGTCCCAACTCCTCACTGAAGAGACCCATAGGTCGAAACCGGTCTGGGGATGGGGACCATTTAAAATAAAAATGATTTGAATGCCTTCTCTTGTAGTAGCATTTATCATAAATAAAAAAAGAAGAAGCTTGTTTAGAGCTATTAGCACGCTCTTAATTTTACAACTCTTATAATATAAAAACAAAAAGAAATTTATTTTCTAGAATGTTTGGAAAGTTTGTAACACAGCATTTAGAAAACATGAATATACTAAAGTATAGCCATTGGCCATAACACTAACCAGCACATTCTAAAACATAAAATTACATAATTTGAAGAAGCATGTGAAGTTAAAGATAGATTTGGGGAAGCCTATTATTATTATTCAACAAAACTGATAAGCAAAAAAACTATGAGAACAATTTGGATTTGACAGATGCATAATCAAATCATCTTTTGAAAATGTAGAGGTAATTAAAGATATAAAAAAATGGAAACCAAGACTTATATTCATCACTGGCCATACTAGAATTGTAAAAGGTATCTAAATCCAGAATTTAATCTATGGAAGTGATCAATGAGGCTGTGGTAAGATAAGTGTACTCACACAAAGTATTGGTTTTATCCTAGTATTTCTGTATTGGGTTATTGATGATATAACAGCAATCACTAATTAAAAATATTAAAAATGAAAGATGGGTGGCCCATGAGACTAGTCACAAGTGGCAAAATATGTTTTACCACTTTAATCAACTTCAAAAAAGACATTTTTTCAAATTATTTTAAATAAACACCAGGCATATATTACATGTGACACATGAATGACATCATCATTTGTAGACAAAAATGGATGAGAAGTAATCATTACAGGAAGGTATTTAATGTGTTATCATGCTAAAGGGCTTTTTAGCTTGATGACATTGACTTGAACTGTAAAATGATTAACAAACTATTGTAATGGTCAAAATATTTATCCATCTAACATGAGCTGGAACTCACAAAATGTACTTCAAACTCAGTCCAAGCCCGAGATTTAGGTCAGGGACAAACCTGGATTTGAATGCATTCTCTAAGCCCCAAATCAAACATCTAATGGATAACATAACAATGATGGTACACAAGAATTAATTTTAAAATTGGCCTACTAGCAAAATGGAGAAGACAATGAGACAGCTATTAACTATGACTTAACTAAAATATGGTTATGCATGGCAGTATGTGTGGAAGTGGAGAAAAAGAATTCAAAAAACCCAAATAAGTTAGATAATAAAAAATATAGTTTAATACAGTGACATATTATTTATATACACTTATAATTTAATTGCAAACATTAGTATGTGTGTGAATGAGCAAGTGGTCGACCAAATGATAGATAATTATATATTGTCATTCATGCTATTTTTCTCATATGCTCTTTATTAGCTAAATAATATATTATAAATAAACCCACATCTTTGGTGGGTCATATATTAAGATGCCAATCTATTATTAGAAAGATTTCACATAAAATTGCTACTAACGGTATGGATTACAGTTCTGAAACAGCGTGACTAACATTATTTTGAGAGCATTCTGGGATTCATTACAGATATAATATAAACTATTTTTTCACCATAATGGTCATGAAAATAAATAAAATCCTTTTGAAAATATATTTGATTATATGACAAAATACTTAATGAAAATTCTTTTAATTAGCACTGGTAAGAAAAACACTTTATTTTCCTTTAGGAAAATACTCTTAAATACAGTAATACATTGTGATGATGGGAATGTATAAGATTGAAATAAATTTAAGTAATAAAGCTAGTAGTAGTGATACTCAGCATTTTATAAATATTTTGAGCAGGACACAATTTTAATATTAGAGCATTAAAACTGAGTCATGAAAGAAAAGAAATAATAATATAAAAAAGTTTGCCATGATGATGTAATAGCCAAGAAATAACTCGAAAAGTCATGCTTCTGGATGAAAGAAGTCTAAGACGCCCTTCTTAGGCAGTGCTTAAACAATTGTGGATAAGGCATGCTGTGGACATCACTGATGTGCAGGCTTTTTACATGAAGAAAGTGGATAGGCATAGCATGTGCCAAAATTATGGAAATCACTGCCAGAGGCTTTTTATATGAAATAAGTGGTCCTGGGAAGGTCAACTATTTTCAGGACAAGGTTTGAAATAAAATCTATGGGTTTGAACTCATCGTAAGCCACAGATTAAAAGCATGTTACATATATATATATATTGTAGTGATGAGCTACAACCTGGCACACCATCCAGTTATTTAACACACTCTACCAATTGGAGCTCGTAATATATTTGCTTAACCAATGAATTGCCAAGCAAATTGTCATATTAAAATTTTTTTCTTTTCCAACATATACATGTGTATAAACATCTTTTTATTTCTAAAGAAGTAATAAAAGCCATTAAATAACTAGGTAGAAACAGATAGGTATATTAACACTAGAATAAAATGTATTATATGGTAGTAATTGGGGGTGACTATAAAAAAAAACTTACACATAAACTTAAAATAAATAAATAAATAAAAACAATGACTGAATTAAAATCTAAACACATGGCAACCATTTGTGGAAATGAAATTTAAAATATTTATATATTATTGTTTTTATTTATAATCCCATTTATTTATATTATGTCAGTTAAACAATAGGAAATGTCAAGGTTAAAATGTTTAAAAAAACTTCATGTGACCTACAACACAGTATTAATTGTTATAATTGTCTTCTGCTTTTGAAGATAGAACATTATTATTTTTTATCGGCTTAAAAAAATAAATTTAAATACAAAATTGATGTGAATGATTGAATTTAAATATATAAATTTTTTTTTCAATATTAATCAAAATGACCAAAAGCTGAAATTTAAAAGCAATCATTTGAAGGTAAAGAAATAATTTGAAAGTAAGAAGATTTAAATTATTTGCTAATTAAACAAATTTTAGCTAAATTTGTGCATTGCAGTAATATTCAATAATTAATTGTTTTGATAAATAATAATATCATCATTGAAATCTTGAGCAGCAAATGAATCAATAAATATATATTATTTTTATATCATGATTGCTTGCTGAAAAGTTTGTACCATGGGGTAATAATATATCATCAATAAAGCCATGAAAGTTTAAAGATTTTACCTGCCCATTTAGGAGAAACTTAAAAACCATCTTTGCTTTAAATAAAATGCCTAATCAAATCCAAGACAGGATAATTGAAGAACATTATTATTTTTTGAATCAGACAAGAAATTTCTATTTTTCGTGGAAGCAGAACTTAATCTCCATTCTTAGGAATTTATTTAGCAAATGAACAATTTCCAGCAGACTTATCGAACTTTAATTAACATAATAAGATAAAAATTGTGATTTTTGTTTTATTATTTTGTCTATTATAAATTTTATGTATTATTTTCGTTTCTGCAAATGGAAGTTAATGTGTATAATTTTGGAGAAATTCTGTATGAGAGTAATAAGGTGGGAAATATTAAATTTAAATATATATTTTTATCATCTTTAATTGCATAAGAATAAAAAAATTAATAGTTTTGACTGCCCCATCTGACTGACTTTGACAACCTATAGGAAATTAGGAGGTAAGACATTTTAATATTATCTTATAGTAAGTAAAACACATCGATAGATTTCTTTTTATTTGTTTATTATTAATTAAGCTTATTTTTATATTGCTTTTATAAATCAATGATTTATAAGCATTGATTTATCTAGACAACAAAGATTTTGTTGTTGTTGTTGTTGTTGTTGTTGTTATGTTGGTATACATATTTTAAATTAGCCAGCTAAAATCAAAATCACATATACATATTATAATTTTACATATTTGTTGTTGTAAATAATTAGTCAAGTACATGAACTTCTACCATTGGGTTTATGACAAGGGTTTTATTTTTATTAATATTATTATAGATATCAATGTGGTAGAGATTCATCCTTGACAAAATAATTTACATGTATCAGATTTAATTGTTATTCATATTTTATATTTTTATTTGTTAATCAATAAATGTTTATATAATTCGTTATTTTAATCTGGTCTCTAACTCATCATTATTTCAATATCCACCATCAGCTTTATAGTTCTTCATTATTCACATACCAGTTATAAACATTATTATCTTATTTAGTTTTACACCTCTTAATATTATTACTATGAGAGAGGAAATACATATACATATTTAAGTCATTTATTATAACTTTTAATACATATATACTTATACTGCACATACATTTTTTTATATATCTTATGCTTAATTGATTTTTGGTAATTAATTATCACCTATATAGAGGTGCAATAACTACTATTAGTGTGATCTCCTTCCCTGATAAGAGAGCTCAGGCAATTACTCCCTGAGTTTGAATACTGTGGTATAACATGGCTAGAAAGGGGTGAGAATTGAATGAACTGACCCAAATTGTATCTAGATTAATAAAAATAGGTAGAGCTTGTCTATTGGAAGTAGGTACAATTATAGGTTATGTATTTCATAGCATAATCACTTGCATCCTATTCGAAGACCCATAGTCCAACCATAGTAATATGCACTCCTCCTATCTCTTCTGGAATCCACCAGCCTGTTACATCAGGTGCCTAACGTGATTATGAGATGATTATCCACAATTCAAAAGAATTGCAGCAAGCTAGTATCTTACAAAAAGATTTGCCTAGTTTTATTTTTGAATCCACCCAAGGTAATAGACAAGCTTTTAATGCTGACACTTCATTTGACCCTGAATTTTGTACTGGTTAGATATCTCAGATCCCCAATGATGGAATAGAAGATTATCCTATTAACCCTATTTTGGAGACAACAATACCAAATACTGATCAAACTAACTCAAAGACTCCAATACCAACTCCAAAAATAAACTCCATGAAAACAAGCATGAATGATGATATAACACAGATTGATGTGAACAACCAACAACAAGAACCGAAAACTTACACTGTATGTGATGATGATATCCCAAGAAAATCACTATTTAATCAGATAATTATCACAGAAGAAAACCATCAGAACCATTACCCTACCAAACAGCAGAGTAATGATGCAAAGAATCAGCACAATATTTTTGAAGTGATTGATCAAAATCTGTTAAACCCAGAAAGAACTGTAGAAATGAATGGAGTAGAGAGTTTTCAAGATACACAGTCCTTGGGAATGCAACCAACAGAAATAAGGCACAAGACTCAGGATAGTCAAAAATTGGAAATTGAAGTAGAGAATGATCTGAAGATTTCTGTTAAAAATTTCAGTGGTATAAATGACCACAATCCAGAATCCATTTTCTCATAACAGGTAATACCTGAGATAAGAGATTATCCTCTCAAAATTAACACAGATATTTTGATATCAACTGTACAAGTGCCCACCCAGCTAATTAGCCCCATGAACATAATATTGAGAGTGACAAGAAGTCATCTATGTCTACAAAGTCAGACAGAGTTCAGACCACTCAACAAACCTATCAAGAGATAGTATAAAGTATAAGATAGATTATGAATCTCAGAAGTTGAGACAAGAACAGTTGGATGATACTGCTACATCTCAAATAAAACTAAGCTCTCAAATTATTAAGGCTAACCAACTTAATAAATTCACAATATGTGAAACAATCTTATATTTTAAACATGTTATGGAAAAGTACATGGAAAAGGATGAGATGGAAAATGAATTAGATATATATTTAAAAAGATTTTATCATACTCATATTTTCCATGAAAGCAGAATTAAAATATTCTCTAGACAAAATACTGATGAACTCTATAGCAGCTATCAGAATATAATATTGTTAACACGGAAGACTGCAACCATGATAAGTTATCACAATCACCACACTACTTTAGGAAATTTTGATAATGACAAAGTACATGATCATTTTAGATGTTTGCTGTGGCATTTAAGTGCACTCTACTATAAACATGATGGCCCAGATAGGCAAAACAAATGGAACATGGTAGAGAATGCCACATTAGAAATCACTAAACAAAGAAATTGCCAGTTTCATAAACTATGCAATATGTATGAAGATCCTTTTACTTTCATTAGGCATAGAGATGCTAGTGTTTAAAAAACCAATAAAGGGATGGACCTCAAAGATTGCAACTTGGAACTTTTACACTAGACAACCCAAAAGTTTTTGAATATAAATTTTTATTTGAGATAATATACTGTGTTAAAAAAAACTACTAATGCTAATCTAGATACCTTTTTTATATAAATATTATTTTTAAAGAAAATATAACATTGTTTTCAAGAAGATTCAAAAATAGATAGGGCATAAATAGATGCAACTACATTTTTTTAACATTAAACCACTGTTTATGGTTAATAAAAGCAAATATATGGTATAATTCAACTTAGTAGCATTAGAGTGCAATATACCCCAATATAATATTTTTTCTTTAAATAAAAGTATACCTATGTAAAACAATCAATGAGTTTACCAACTCATACCTATACCACTATATCCCACAGAAATAAATGTGGAACAGGAAATATTACAGGCATATGAAAGGCTTAAAAAAATGGCTGACCAAAAAAATAAAAATAAAAATGAAAAAGTATATTATAATTTTAAAGTAGGGGACAAGTCTTTTTAAAAAACCCACATGTAAGTAAACCGCAAGATAATATGTACCGTAAGTTTTTTAATCAATATGAAGGACCACTTACAATAGTAAAACAATCTGGTCATAATGCATATTGGATTGATATTGGAGGAGAGGTACATGGAACATATAATACCCATAGCTGGAATAATAACTAGAAGTGATAGTTAAAGCATACTAAGAGATAAAATCAATATGAGAGAAAATATCTATTTGTCTGAAGGTTTGTAATGATGGTATATTATAAGATGTAATATGTTGGACTATTTCCATCATTTATGAGTGAATATTGAATGTATAGCAAATTTTAAACTTTATTTAAACTTTTCAAATACAAACAACTTGTTAGTAATAACACACAAATAGACAATACAGGTTAGTGTCTATTTGTGTGTTATTACTAACAAGTTGTTTGTATTTGAAAAGTTTAAATAAAGTTTAAAATTTTCTATACATTCAATATTCACTCATAAATGATGGAAATAGTCCAACACATTACATCTTAAAATATCTATATTTATATCTAGGTGATTTAAAAAAAGTATAGCTAGGGATATTATATTTATATTTTTTGTTGATGAGGATATACCCAGATTAATGTTTTAAAAGCATTGAGTTATCTTGACATTAACCAAGATAGAAGAGTTAATCCATACAGTGTAATGGATGCTCTAATATTTAGTTAGACCTTCAAAAAATCCAGTAAGACTCAAAAAAAGAGCAGGATGAAGCTTAACAAATAAAAATATGTGCCATCTAAATAGAGACACATTGCCGGTTAATTGTTTGGTCCACATAACCATCAATAAGAAGAAAAGAAAAGAAACCCTAAGTCAAATCACACTTTAAATGATATATGATATGATTTAATTATACAAAGAAAGTGTGAAGTAATTTTGAAAGACTAGCTGATAAAATTCTAGCAACATTGGAGGAAATTTTTTTAAAACCTTTCATTGAAACCTAACTCAATCCAGCATTAAACAAACATGTACTTATATGTTAAAGATAAAATTCTATCCATAAGTTAAAATTTTAGCCCTGTAAAAAGAGGGGTTTGTAGTGATGAGCTACAACTTGCCACACCATCCACTTATTTAAGACCCTCTACCAATTGGAGCCTCGTAATATATTTGCTTAATCAATGAATTGCCAAGCAAATTGTCATATTAACATTTTTTTTTCCTTTCCAGCATATACATGTGTATAATCATCTTTTTATTTCTAAAGAAGTAATAAAAACCATTAAATAACTAGGGAGAAGCAGATAGGTATATTAACACTGGAATAAAACGTATTATATGTTAGTAATTGGGGATGACTATAAAAACAAAAAACTTTCACATAAACTTAAAATAAATAAATAAATAAAAACAATGACTGAATTAAAATCTAAACAAATGGCAACCATTTATGGAAATGAAATTGAAAATATATATATTATTATTTTTATTTATAATCCCATTTATTTATATTATGTCAGTTAAACAATAGGAAATGTCAAGGTTAAAATGTTTAAAAAAACTTCACACGACCTACAACGGAGTATTAATTGTTATACTTGTTTTCTGCTTTCGAAAATAGAACATTGTTTTTTTTTCGGCTTAAAAAAATAAATTTGAATACAAAATGGATGTGAATGATTGAATTTAAATATATAAATTTTTTTTTAAAATATTAATCAAAATGACCAAAAGCTGAAATTTAAAAGCAATCGTTTAAAGGTAAAGAAATAATTTGAAAGTAAGAAGATTTAAATTATTTGCTAATTAGACAAATTTTAGCGAAATTTGTGCATTGCAGCAATATTCAATAATTAATTATTTTGATAAATAATAATATCAACTTGAGCAGCAAATGAATCAATAAATATATATTATTTTTATATCATGATTGCTTGCTGAAAAGTTTGTACCATGGGGTAATAATACATCATCAATAAAGCCATGAAAGTTTAAAGATTTTACCTGCCCAGTTAGGAGAAACTTAAAAACCATCTTTGCTTTAAATAAAATGCCTAACCAAATCCAAGACAGGATAATTGGAGAACATTAATATTTTTTGAATAAGACAAGAAATTTCTATTCTGTGTAGGAGCAGAACTTCATCTCCACTCCTAGGAATTTATTTAGCAAATGAACAATTTCCAGCAGACTTATCGAACTTTAATTAACATAATGGCATAAAAATTGTGATTTTTGTTATATTACTTTGTCTATTATAAATTTTATGCATTATTTTCGTTTCTACATTTTTGTTTCTACAAATGGAAGTTAATGTGTATAATTTTGGAGAAATTCTGTATGAGAGTAATAAGGGGGGAAATATTAGATTTAAATATATTGAAACAGTAAGATTCGTATTCGAATCTTAAGTTTCACCTTTTTCTGTCGTCTCTCACTGACCGGTCTATCCCGCCCAAATTTAAACTTTTTGATATCGAATTGTGTGTGTAACAATATTAAAAATGTATAAATATATGTAGAATTCAGCATAAACATGCACACATTTCGATCTCAAATTAAACGCAATAAATAGGGATAAAATAATATAATTTAGATTTCTTTTAGTTATATAATTTTGTATAATTTTAATCATTTATGTTGGATTATAAAGTTCGTATTTATTGCTTTGTTTAAATTTCATTTAATAATAATTCTAAAAATATCTGATGTAATATTTAATTAAAAGTTAAAATAATCTTATGTTCCCTTTTTGTTTTTGAAATTTAAAAGCATCGGTCAGTGATAGATAATAGATTAATTAAAGAAAAATTCCCCAAAATATAATTAGTAAATGTAAAATGTAAACAATAGAACAGCAGCTTTCTTTAATTAAAAACCAACAAAATGCATTGATTATCCTCAGGGCAGATTAAGTAGAACCTAAAAATATCTTAACAAAAATGTGAAAGATCAAGATAAAAAAAGAGGCCATCTTAGACTTGCTGGAGACATTCACTTAAACTTTAGCTTTGCTCTCGATCACTGAGAGTCTCCAAAAATAATAAAAATAATTTGTTCCTGCCAAGGTATGACCGAGTAAAGCACCTAGATTATTCTCCATCGGTAGATGGCCTATCGGATGCTGAACTTTCATTGCCCGTCATAAATTCACCATGAAGATCTGCTGCCTGAAATGAATGAGAAAGCTGCTGCTGCCATGAAATTAAATGAATATCTAAATACAAGAAAGACTTGCCACTCGTGAACTTTTTGCTGCTAAACTCATGGAATAAGAAAACTTCTTATAAAACAGGTACCTGTCTGTGTTCAAACTCTAGAGTACTCTAATAACATGCTATAGCTATTCTTCATATTACTTATCTAAATTTATAAAATGTAAAAACAATCATTTGTATAAGTAAAATTGAATAATTAATTTAATATGTAAATTTCTCTAATAATCTAGCTTACCTCACTCTAATCTTTCGTGGGTGCATATTTCTATCATCTACATGTTTATCTATAGTTATTATTTAATTATTGCATGCTCATAATTGTCTCAATTTTCAAAGTAAATCTATGATCGCTTGAAACAAAGAATGCATGTCAAATTTTCATTAATATTTACTTTCCTTAATAACTTCACTTTCATATAAATCGACATGCATTCAGTGCATCATTATTGTAATGCAGGGGTCTACTACTTCGCAAATGGCTGGCATATTAGTGTAATAACTCCCAGCTTATATATATTTTGTATTTATTAAATTTAATGAATAATTCAAGAAAATCCCATTTCTTTGAGAGTCGCCAGAGTTCTTGAGTAAATGTTGGTAATGTAGGGCCAAGTCAGAAATCTATTTAAATCTCATCATAACCGTTTATACAGTATACATTTGTTACATTTTAGAGACACGATGACCCATTCTGCCATGAAATTTCCGGATTCTTCAGGGTTGAAATTAACCCCAGTCATCCTACACAAGCGGGCATAATGGGTGCTCCCGTAGGATTTGACAATGTCATGCAGCCAGCCGGCAAAAATGCGACACGGACCGCTTGTCCCTGGTTATGCTTATGTGACACCTTACTTCGTTGGGTCGGGGCAGAGACCAGCCTGACATTCTTATAAACCCATTTGCGGCATTGCAGTTTCGATATACTGCCATTCCATATCGCCTTTCTAAAGCGTACCATGTGTTCCTTTACTTCGTTTTATTATTCTATATATATCACTCTGCCTCTGCATTATCTTCATAATTCACTCTCAAATAAATGTTTGCCCTTAGTTATAAATAAATATTTTAATTAAATAAATATATGTCTGCCATTACTCTTATAACCCATACTTTAAACTCTTGCATTGCAAAGGTATAAATTCCCCAAGGCATGCATTAGAAATACTTACTCGAGAATTTTAGGTAGCTAGATTATGCAAACAAATATATGTATTCCTTTTGTAAACACTACAGTATCGGTAATACCGCTACTGAAATCCTCAATATAAAATAATGTCTAAATAAATAAATGTATTCTTTAAAATATCATGTCGCAAATCCCGCTACTGAAGCTTTAAATCCACAAAATATTGTTAGTAAATGATCTTATTAAAATGTATTAATAAATAATTTTAAACTATACGTCTGCATTTACGTTTCATTTATTCGATACCCATTCTATCTAATATTTCCTCGATTATGTAAATATGAATGTTTAATTAATATTAGTTTGATTATTGGCTAACTCGAGAATAAAATCATGAGTCTCTTGCATATCCCTGACCACCGTGCCTAAGAAAATATTTACTAATGTCGCATCAGATGTGTTGTTTCGTGGATTGTATTGTGGAACCGATAAACTATGTTCGAACTCAGAACGACGGGTGGCTTCACTACTTGATGGTGCTGCTGTTCTGTATGGTGGTCGAATTCTGCACTATGTTTATGAGTCACACGTTTTCTGACCGTTACAATATATATACATATTTATCATCTTTAATTGCATAAGAATAAAAAAATTAATAGTTTTGACTGCCCCATCTGACTGACTTTTGACAACATATAGGAAATTAGGAGGTAAGACATTTTAATATTATCTTATAGTAAGTAAAACACATTGATAGATTTCTTTTTTGTTCTTTATTATTAATTAAGCTTATTTATATATTGCTTTTATAAATCAATGATTTATAAGCATTGATTTATCTAGACAACAAAGATTTTTTGTTGTTGTTGTTATGTTGGTATGCATATTTTAAATTAGCCAGCTAAAATCGAAATCACATATACATATTATAATTTTACATATTCATTGTTGTAAATAATTAGTCAAGTACATGAACTTCTACCATTGGGTTTAGGCCAAGGGTTTTATTTTTATTAATATCAATGTGGTAGAGATTTATCCTTGACAAAATAAATTACATGTATCAGATTTAATTGTTATTCATATTTTATATTTTTATTTGTTGATCAATAAATGTTTATATAATTCGTTATTTTAATCTGGTCTCTAACTCATCGTTATTTCAATATCCACCATCAGCTTTATAGTTCTTCATTATTCACGTACCAGTTATAAACATTATTATCTTATTTAGTTTTACACCTCTTAATATTATTACTTTGAGAGAGGAAATACATATACATATTTAAGTCATTTATTATAACTTTAAATACATATATACTTATATTGCACATACATTTTTTTATATATCTTATGCTTAATTGATTTTTGGTAATTAATTATCACTTATATAGAGGTGCAATAACTACTATTAGTCTGATCTCTTTCCCTGATAAGAGATCTCAGGCAATTACTCCCTGAGTTTGAATACTGTGGTATAACGAGGCTAGAAAGGGGTGAGAATTGGATGAAATGACCCAAATTGTAACTAGATTAATAAAAATAGGTAGAGCTAGTCTATTGGAAGTAGGTACAATCATAGGTTATGTTTTCATTGCATAATCACTTGCATCCTGTCCAAAGACCCAAAGTCTGACCATAGTAAGATGTGTTCCCCCTATCTCTTCTGGAATCCACCAGCCTGTTACAATATATATATATATATATGAAGAGAGGCCAAATGTCAGTAATGCAGTAATGGTAAATGTCACTAATCACAATGAATAAGATTTACTGCTTTAAAAATAAATGACCCTAGATTCAATACCATAATTTAGACAAATAATATGCTATGCAGTTATGTATGTAGAAAGAGAGATTTCTCTAATACATTAAGATTTTATTTAGTAAAACAACATTAAGATTTACCCACTTCCTTTTTCTACTATATAAAATAATTCAATCCCACCTTCGTGGATTTTACAACAATTGAGAATATTTAAGCTTATAATATTTTAAGAGTATGGAAAAATAAATGAAAGCTAGAAGTTATAGAAAACAACAAATAGGTCACCTTTTCAGACATGAATAAATAATATTTTAAAATTTCAAAGCATTAATTAGCCTATGTTCTTGATTCACCCTCGGTAGAATCCAGATTTAAACAAATAAATTTTTACATAAAGCATAAATTACATTCAAATATCAGCCTTTCAAGCTAATTGAGCATGTGCCTTTTGAGAGTGTTAAATAAATCAATACATTCCTCTTCAATCAAAGAGGATCCTTTTTATTCCTGCATAAATACTATATCTATCTTGGATTGAAGAGGAAAGTATTCATTTATTTAACACTCTCAAAAGGCACATGCTCAATTAGTTTGAAAGGCTGATATTTGAATGTAATATAATTGTAAACACAGCACTAGATCAAATAATTGCTTATTTACTAAAACATAAAGGAAATGTTGACATAAAAACAATCTGGTGAGTGTATTAATTAATAATGCATTATATTTTAAGGGGATGCTAATAACCTTGATTCACTGAAGATTTACTTAAAAAGAAAGAACAGATTGTAAAAATTCAACTTTTCACAATGTTTGAGATTGGCATATTAATAATAAAAGGATGTATATAAAATCAAGTAATAAATAACTATAAATAAATGACCACACTAAAATTAGAGAATGTTATAGCCTTTGAGAAAAAATCAGATTTATAGAAATTATTTAAAAGCAAATTACATTTTACACAATGTTAAATCAGTTATGAAAGAAATCTTGATGAGATTAGTTAGGCCAGATTGACTTTTAGGTGGCAGCATGAAAGATTACCTTGCACCACTTTAAGAGTTCATATTAAAAGTCCAGCTCATGCACAGCAGTTGTTATGTGACAGGAAGCTTCTATTTAGCATTATCAAGTTCTCCATTGGGTTTTAACTTCATTCTATGGGAGCATAATATTATGGAAGCAGCAGAAGACCATCACAGATCACAAAGGTTATGAGCTTTCTGTGCTTACATTTCAAAACGGCTTGGATCCAGTTAACTGCATAGTTCTTTCAATAGTAGCTAACCTGTTGGTGATTTAAAATTGAGCCATTTTATATTCCTTCCTGGTATTTGAAGAATGCTTTCAATTACTTAGTTTTAGCTCAAAATCTAATCTTTAATCTAGCATAAATTTTTCTATTTGCTTGTCTATTGATTTTGAAAAATGCAACTGCAAGATAACATTCCAAAAATATATTCAAATTTATTTCCAGATTAGAAATAGATTTGACAGAAATGTTTATAACAAAAAAAATCTTTAATCTTAATCCCCATTTTATTTTAAGTAAAAACTTTAATTAAAAATACCTTCCTCAGATTAAAACAACAGTGTTCCCAACACTCTCATTATTTTTAGACAATTAACGGGTGCATATTCCATCTTGGATTTTATAAAATACAGTTTACTAAGAAAAATACTACTTTAAAAAGTAAAATTTGTATAAATGACACATAATAAAATATTTTAAAAAATCAATATTATGTCAGTATTTTGCTCATATATATATATATGATAAACAAAAATGCAAGTTAAAAAACTTGCTAACGCTTGTATTTATGTCCACAGATGGCGTCCTACCAAAAACACCTATCAAGCGTATTTTCGTTTACATAAACGTCAGAGTAGTTAGTATTCACTATCTCTAACTATAATTCCACTTTCAGATCATGATTTCAAGCTATTTGCTATCGTCAGTGAAAGACAGGAATAAAGAAACTAGATCTAAATACAAACTCTGAGCGTTTATGAAACAATTTCTATTCAGCTTGCAAGCGTGAATTTTTTAGACACGTAATGTCTTCAAACTCAGCATAGCAAACCAGATAGCTATATGGGTCTGATCTCAGTTCAGCATCACCACATAGTAGAAGCCTCTGCAATCTATATCATTGCAAGAAAGACCTCAAAGGTACATTTATGATAAACAAAAATAGCAAGTTTTTTAACTTGCTAACGCTTGTATTTATGTCCACAGATGGCGTCCTACCAAAAACACCTATCAAGCGTATTTTCGTTTACATAAACGTCAGAGTAGTTAGTATTCACTATCTCTAACTATAATTCCACTTTCAGATCATGATTTCAAGCTATTTGCTATCGTCAGTGAAAGACAGGAATAAAGAAACTAGATCTAAATACAAACTCTGAGCGTTTATGAAACAATTTCTATTCAGCTTGCAAGCGTGAATTTTTTAGACACGTAATGTCTTCAAACTCAGCATAGCAAACCAGATAGCTATATGGGTCTGATCTCAGTTCAGCATCACCACATAGTAGAAGCCTCTGCAATCTATATCATTGCAAGAAAGACCTCAAAGGTACATTTATGATAAACAAAAATGCAAGTTAAAAAAACTTGCTAACACTTGTATTTATGTCCACAGATGGCGTCCTACCAAAAACACCTATCAAGCGTATTTTCGTTTACATAAACGTCAGAGTAGTTAGTATTCACTATCTCTAACTATAATTCCACTTTCAGATCATGATTTCAAGCTATTTGCTATCGTCAGTGAAAGACAGGAATAAAGAAACTAGATCTAAATACAAACTCTGAGCGTTTATGAAACAATTTCTATTCAGCTTGCAAGCTGAATAGAAATTAATGTCTTCAAACTCAGCATAGCAAACCAGATAGCTATATGGGTCTGATCTCAGTTCAGCATCACCACATAGTAGAAGCCTCTGCAATCTATATCATTGCAAGAAAGACCTCAAAGGTACATTTATGATAAACAAAAATGCAAGTTTTTTAACTTGCTAACGCTTGTATTTATGTCCACAGATGGCGTCCTACCAAAAACACCTATCAAGCGTATTTTCGTTTACATAAACATCAGAGTAGTTAGTATTCACTATCTCTAACTATAATTCCACTTTCAGATCATGATTTCAAGCTATTTGCTATCGTCAGTGAAAGACAGGAATAAAGAAACTAGATCTAAATACAAACTCTGAGCGTTTATGAAACAATTTCTATTCAGCTTGCAAGCGTGAATTTTTAGACACGTAATGTCTTCAAACTCAGCATAGCAAACCAGATAGCTATATGGGTCTGATCTCAGTTCAGCATCACCACATAGTAGAAGCCTCTGCAATCTATATCATTGCAAGAAAGACCTCAAAGGTACATTTATGATAAACAAAAATGCAAGTTTTTTAACTTGCTAACGCTTGTATTTATGTCCACAGATGGCGTCCTACCAAAAACACCTATCAAGCGTATTTTCGTTTACATAAACGTCAGAGTAGTTAGTATTCACTATCTCTAACTATAATTCCACTTTCAGATCATGATTTCAAGCTATTTGCTATCGTCAGTGAAAGACAGGAATAAAGAAACTAGATCTAAATACAAACTCTGAGCGTTTATGAAACAATTTCTATTCAGCTTGCAAGCGTGAATTTTTTAGACACGTAATGTCTTCAAACTCAGCATAGCAAACCAGATAGCTATATGGGTCTGATCTCAGTTCAGCATCACCACATAGTAGAAGCCTCTGCAATCTATATCATTGCAAGAAAGACCTCAAAGGTACATTTATGATAAACAAAAATGCAAGTTAAAAAACTTGCTAACGCTTGTATTTATGTCCACAGATGGCGTCCTACCAAAAACACCTATCAAGCGTATTTTCGTTTACATAAACATCAGAGTAGTTAGTATTCACTATCTCTAACTATAATTCCACTTTCAGATCATGATTTCAAGCTATTTGCTATCGTCAGTGAAAGACAGGATTAAAAGAAACTAGATCTAAATACAAACTCTGAGCGTTTATGAAACAATTTCTATTCAGCTTGCAAGCGTGAATTTTTTAGACACGTAATGTCTTCAAACTCAGCATAGCAAACCAGATAGCTACATGGGTCTGATCTCAGTTCAGCATCACCACATAGTAAGAAGCCTCTGCAATCTATATCATTGCAAGAAAGACCTCAAAGGTACATTTATGATAAACAAAAATGCAAGTTAAAAAACTTGCTAACGCTTGTATTTATGTCCACAGATGGCGTCCTACCAAAAACACCTATCAAGCGTATTTTCGTTTACATAAACGTCAGAGTAGTTAGTATTCACTATCTCTAACTATAATTCCACTTTCAGATCATGATTTCAAGCTATTTGCTATCATCAGTGAAAGACAGGAATAAAGAAACTAGATCTAAATACAAACTCTGAGCGTTTGTGAAACAATTTCTATTCAGCTTGCAAGCATGAATTTTTTAGACACGTAATGTCTTCAAACTCAGCATAGCAAACCAGATAGCTATATGGGTCTGATCTCAGTTCAGCATCACCACATAGTAGAAGCCTCTGCAATCTATATCATTGCAAGAAAGACCTCAAAGGTACATTTATGATAAACAAAAATGCAAGTTAAAAAAACTTGCTAACGCTTGTATTTATGTCCACAGATGGCGTCCTACCAAAAACACCTATCAAGCGTATTTTCGTTTACATAAACGTCAGAGTAGTTAGTATTCACTATCTCTAACTATAATTCCACTTTCAGATCATGATTTCAAGCTATTTGCTATCGTCAGTGAAAGACAGGAATAAAGAAACTAGATCTAAATACAAACTCTGAGCGTTTATGAAACAATTTTTATTCAGCTTGCAAGCGTGAATTTTTTAGACACGTAATGTCTTCAAACTCAGCATAGCAAACCAGATAGCTATATGGGTCTGATCTCAGTTCAGCATCACCACATAGTAGAAGCCTCTGCAATCTATATCATTGCAAGAAAGACCTCAAAGGTACATTTATGATAAACAAAAATGCAAGTTAAAAAACTTGCTAACGCTTGTATTTATGTCCACAGATGGCATCCTACCAAAAACACCTATCAAGCGTATTTTCGTTTACATAAACGTCAGAGTAGTTAGTATTCACTATCTCTAACTATAATTCCGCTTTCAGATCATGATTTCAAGCTATTTGCTATCGTCAGTGAAAGACAGGAATAAAGAAACTAGATCTAAATACAAACTCTGAGCGTTTATGAAACAATTTCTATTCAGCTTGCAAGCGTGAATTTTTTAGACACGTAATGTCTTCAAACTCAGCATAGCAAACCAGATAGCTATATGGGTCTGATCTCAGTTCAGCATCACCACATAGTAGAAGCCTCTGCAATCTATATCATTGCAAGAAAGACCTCAAAGGTACATTTATGATAAACAAAAATGCAAGTTAAAAAACTTGCTAACGCTTGTATTTATGTCCACAGATGGCGTCCTACCAAAAACACCTATCAAGCGTATTTTCGTTTACATAAACGTCAGAGTAGTTAGTATTCACTATCTCTAACTATAATTTCACTTTCAGATCATGATTTCAAGCTATTTGCTATCGTCAGTGAAAGACAGGAATAAAGAAACTAGATCTAAATACAAACTCTGAGCGTTTATGAAACAATTTCTATTCAGCTTGCAAGCGTGAATTTTTTAGACACGTAATGTCTTCAAACTCAGCATAGCAAACCAGATAGCTATATGGGTCTGATCTCAGTTCAGCATCACCACATAGTAGAAGCCTCTGCAATCTATATCATTGCAAGAAAGACCTCAAAGGTACATTTATGATAATCAAAAATGCAAGTTAAAAAACTTGCTTAACGCTTGTATTTATGTCCACAGATGGCGTCCTACCAAAAACACCTATCAAGCGTATTTTCGTTTACATAAACGTCAGAGTAGTTAGTATTCACTATCTCTAACTATAATTCCACTTTCAGATCATGATTTCAAGCTATTTGCTATCGTCAGTGAAAGA